>CM037474.1:2909845-2975487 GCA_021014325.1 Plazaster borealis
GTTATTCTTTAGTTTCCTTGAAAATAGTAGCAAAATGAAAACCTATATACCCAGTTTTGGGGATGTACACAACACCAGTACGAGTCTCATACTGGAATATAGTCAATACAGATTCCTTGCATGACTGCACCTCGGCAGTCAAAGTTCAAATACAAACAATTTTATAGTCATTCAAATGTCTATGCAAAGTACCAAGGTGTGAACGACAAAAGAGTTACTAAAAGAAACTAAGTAATGAGAATTCTGCCCTAGCTATTGAAAATGATTGGTCGTTTTGAATCACGTGGTCCATGCAGCCCCCGGGAAAACCCACAATACATACCACTCCCTAAAATTAAGCTCACAAGCTGCATCTGGGCCATGTTAGTTCCTAGTTTGGAGGATAAACCTGGAATATAGTCAATACAGATTCCTTGCATGACTGCACCTCGGCATTCAAAGTTCAAATACAAACAATTTTATAGTCATTCAAATGTCTATGCAAAGTACCAAGGTGTGAACGACTAAATAGTTCATAAAAGAAAATCAACTAGTGGAAAATTCTGCCAAAGCTATTGAAAATGATTGGTCGTTTTGAATCACGTGGTCCATGCAGCCCTGGGGAAACCCACAATACATACCACTCCCTAAAATTAATATCACAAGCCGTATCTGGGCCATGTTAGTTCCTAGTTTGGAGGATAAACCTTGTTTGATTTGTTTCCTATCTAGGAGTGATTATTACCACAAGGGCAGTTTCCTAAATTGTCTCAATATAAGGCCTTACTTTTTGTCTGATATTTCAAACAGTGAACCCGGAATACGTTCAATTGTTCATTTCAGCTTTTATCTGTGAAGCTTCGCGTCATTTAAGTTAGCTCTTAGTCGCTACAAAAAACTATGTCCAAACAATGGAAGAACAAAGAGAAGTCCTCGGTAAGCGGGATTTACAAACATGTGTGTGTGTGTGTGTGTGTGGGGGGGAAAGGGCTAAGCCCACAACCTTGCTCCCACCCTCTTGCACCCCTCCCCCTGATGCCCCCAAATGAGATTGAAGAGAAGGAACACTAGGGTTTTGTTGGTGTTTACAATTATGACAACTTTCTAGAACTTTGTCTTGCACTTCTTGCAAAGTATAAAGCCACCTCCCTAAAGTGAATTCTTACCCCCACCCCTTCCCAAATGAAAATGTCTATGTTTTTGTCAAAAGACGTATTACCGGTACAATTATTTAACCTGCAGAATAACCAACAATTCTGTACAGATTCACAGAGAATTGTTTTCTATAAAATGTTACGCCTTCTCCTGTATCAAAAAGTCATGCCTTATCCAAATCTCAAATTCTGATTACCATCTGCGGTACTCCGCACAACCAAAAGGATCAATGGAATAGTTTCAACATGCTAATTGTCAAATTTTTAGACCGAAATACTAAAGAATTGTCAAACAGGCTTCATTATTGCAACCTGGGGCCCCATAGTTGGTGATAATATATCAATTGTCAAGTGGACAAAGTAAAAATACACCTTTTTTCCCTTAAGTGGGAAAAAATAGCCATTATAGCACCCCCCTACAGTGGCCATAGTAA
Source organism: Plazaster borealis (assembly GCA_021014325.1). Classification (NCBI taxonomy): domain Eukaryota; kingdom Metazoa; phylum Echinodermata; class Asteroidea; order Forcipulatida; family Labidiasteridae; genus Plazaster; species Plazaster borealis. Next base: position 2,911,413 of record CM037474.1, read on the forward strand.
TAAAATATAATGTCATTTTATTGATTATGTCAAAACAAACACGTTTGCTAAATTTGTATAGCATTCGACCAACAAATATCATGGAAATTAGGGAGAAAATACGAGTTTCGACTAAAAAAAAAGCAAAAAAATACAAATAATTGCCCATGAAAGGCCAATTTTTGAAACTGTTTGAAAAGATCTTTTAGAACTTTGTGAAATAAACATTTGTGGCAAGTTTCTTAAAAATCACACAAAATTTGTAGAAAATACAAAAGGGGATTCAGTATGTGCCCCCCCCCCTAGTCCCGTAAGTCCCCCCCAAAAAAGCCCAGTCCTGATATAGGGTCAAGTTGCTCTGCAGTCTGCACAAAGCTGATTATGTATTGTACCTTTTAACAATCTTGTAGGAATTTCTCAAAAATTGATCTGACCATCACACAGAGTAAAGTTCCCAGTTGTACTTTATGAAGATATGTTTTAAACTATTGAAATTAAAAACATTGATATGATGACAACAAACTGAAAGATAATCTACCAGGGCACTTAGGTGTTATAAAAACTTCCTTTTAATAAGTGAGTAAACTCTGGGGCCATCGTCGATGCTTTTAATACAGAGATGCCAACATTGAATTCCCAAAAAGAGTAGCACCGCCGAGCACTTAAGTTTCAATTCAGGCATAAAACTCACCGAGCCCTAAAAAGAGGAAAATTATGACATTTATGATATAAACTAACACTTTCAGCGAAAATCACTTATTGCAAAGCGGCCTGCTCTAGAGGTCAAACAATTATGAATTGTATGTTGAGGCTTAATTTAAAAAAAAGAAAAAAAAGAAAACACAAGTTTTTTGTAAAAAAAAAAAATTTGTGTATCGGACCGCAATTTGCACTAGCTTGTGCATGAAGAGAACCCTTTCCAACTAAATTCAACAAAATGCTGTGGTTTCTGTCCCATTGTTTATTAAAATGAATAATGCTCACGTTTGCACAGCAAAATAGTAAAAAAATACGTCACACCACCTGACCACAGCAGGCCAGTCAAGTCTTCAAACGACTTCAGCTAGAGCAATTTCGTCAATTGGCCTTTCCAACCAATTCCATTTCCACCCACTGCATTCTTAACAACTTTTTTATCGACAGTTTTTATCAGATCTTGGCCTGGATTGCGATCGATGAAATATTTTCTTGTTGTCACCGTTATTTTAGTTGATCGCTGCAGCGATCGCGATGCATATGAATTTCTGTGTACAACTTAAGCAACCAACCCCGGAAACGGCAGAAGACGACTCCAGAAAGCACTCAAAAACATCTTTTTTTTTGCTTTTTAGTGTCATATCTCAACTTTTACTCAACGTATCATTATCGTTCTTGTGCCAAAAAAAAGAGTAGTTATTCATCTTCAAAACTGTTTTAAAATTATATTAAAGTATTGTTTTAAAGTCCCATACTATGGGGTCTAAAGATGAACAGTTTTGTCAGTTTTACTGTGTAGCCGGCATGTTTTGCTCAATGCAGACCATGCAATGCGGTCCCTAAACGGTCATAACTCAGTAACCCCTCAGCCGATTGTTTTCGTTCGAGCTTTAAAATACAGGGTGATCCCTCCCAAGAAGGTGATGTTAAAATCTAGTTGATTGGTTATAATTTACTGCCGTACTAGGGCACTGTTAGACCAAGCAGCGAATCAGAATGGTTGTTTGATATCCCATTGAACGCACGTGTCCACAGCATTTGGCGTACTATGACAGAGAATGCTCTGTTAAAAAAGGTACCAGTTTAAGAGGTAAATTGCCTCCTTCTAAATGTGATTTAAAGCGTGCAAATTTATACTATTGGAAAGTCCAATTCTTGGAGATTTATGTGATAATATTTTTGTTTTGATAAGACAAAAGTATGAAGTAGTTATGGTTGTGTGGAAAATGTCTTGAAAATGAAAAAATCCGTCAACACAAGTTTGGAACTCGAAACCTGCTACGTGTTTATTGGGGCATACCATTATTAAGAAGGGGGTAATGCTATTGTGTAGTGTGATTTTTTTGGTTTTACTACAGTTCATTTTTCCGCATGCTTCTGCAATAGGGCCTATAGTTTTGCAACAGAGCAATAGTCGCAGTTCATAGCAAATTTAAACACTTTGTTGTAATTTATTTTTTTACGTTTCATTTAATTGCAAAGTTTGAGAAATGTTTTTACACCTTAATTGTAAATGGAATGGCCCAAGTTTAGGCTTTACGGACGAACGCACAGCTTCACACAGATCGGGCTAATCCGCTTACTGGACTCCTGTATAGAGTTTTAGGTACACGCATAATGATTTACCTCGAATTAAAACAGCAAAGTTAAGTGGGACAAACAGGGGGTAACAAATTCATATGTTCAAACAAACTCCACGACGGCGCGCTGAACTTGCGAATTGCATTTCAGATAAAAGTTAATCACAGTGTCTGTTTGCCGCCGCATCCCACAGCCGTAAAGCATTAGAAAAACTGCGGAACCAGTCTCTACAAAAGCGACTGTAGAATGTATGCTGTACAAGGAGCCTTGTGGCTCTGTGTGTGCTCTGTGCTACGCGTGTGTCAGGGAGGCAAATCCTGAATGCGATAGTTTATGGGATTGGTACCTCCTAAATAAGCACCAAACCGCGTGTGAATTCGGCGCCGCTCATCACTTTTAACCACGCGGCAGCAGTCAACATTTTTCTTAGTTTTTTTATTTTATACTTTTAGTTTTAGTTTTTATCATGATACATTAACTACATTTACACTGGGCAGCTTGTTTATCGTATTTAATTGAAGATTATCGTAGCTGCGTATTCACGGCTCAAAATCGTATTTTCTACGCCCAAATCGTGTATGTTGGCATCTCTGTTAATATCATTATAATTCAAAAGTCATTTGATTTCTTCCGTAAAGATTGAATTTGCAGAGTCAGTTATTCTTTAGTTTCCTTGAAAATAGTAGCAAAATGAAAACCTATATACCCAGTTTGGGGGTTGTACACAACACCAGTACGAGTCTCATACTGGAATATAGTCAATACAGATTCCTTGCATGACTGCACCTCGGCAGTCAAAGTTCAAATACAAACAATTTTATAGTCATTCAAATGTCTATGCAAAGTACCAAGGTGTGAACGACAAAAGAGTAACTAAAAGAAACTCAACTATTGAAAATTCTGCCCTAGCTATTGAAAACGATTGGTCGTTTTGAATCTCGTGGTCCATGCAGCCCCTGGGAAAACCCACAATACATTCCACTCCCTAAAATTAAGCTCACAAGCCGTATCTGGGCCATGTTAGTTCCTAGTTTGGAGGATAAACCTGGAATATAGTCAATACAGATTCCTTGCATGACTGCACCTCGGCAGTCAAAGTTCAAATACAAACATTTTCATAGTCATTCAAATGTCTATGCAAAGTACCAAGGAGTGAACGACAAAAGAGTTTATAAAAGAAACTCAACTAGTGGAAAATTCTGCCAAAGCTATTGAAAATGATTGGTCGTTTTGAATCACATGGTCCATGCAGCCCCTGGGGAAACCCACAATACATACCACTCCCTAAAATTAAGCTTATAAGCTGCATCTGGGCCATGTTAGTTCCTAGTTTGGAGGATAAACCTTGGTTGATTTGTTTCCTATCTAGCGGTGATTATTACCACAAGGGCAGTTTCCTAAATTGTCTCAATATAAGGCCTTACTTTTGTCTGATATTTGAAATAGTGAACCCGGAACAAGTTCAATTTTTTTACCATATTTCAGCTTTCATGTGTGAAGTTTCACATCGTTTAAGTTAGCTCTGCAGTCTGCGCAACACTAGCATCATTGGGTCTTTGGCTGGTAAGTAACACTCAATTCTTACTTTTTGTTTATTTATTTATTTATTTTTATTATTTTTTAAGGGGGGGGGGGTGTTGCTCCGTCTGATTGTAAGAACTTACTCCAACACACCGAAAGACAAGAGCATCAGATAATCCCGTTGTTTTGACAGATTTGAAAGAGCAAGGACATCCTCCATTCGCTTCTGTGCACAGAGCAATTGGGGATGTTGCTAAACAAAGTCCAAACAATGGGAGGACACAGAAAAGTCCTCGGTTTACCGTGTCACCAAAAATGTGTGGGTGTGTGAGGGTGTGAAGGGAGCCTTGTGCCCCACCCGCGTGCACCCTCCCCCCTGATGCCCCCCACATGAGATTGAAGAGAAAGAACACTAGGATTTGTTTGGTGTTTGCAATTATGACAACTTTCTAGAACTTTGTCTTGCACTTCTTGCAAATGGTTTCTCTTGGTAAAGTTTAAAGCCACCTCCGTTAAGTTAATTCTAAACCCCCATCCCCTTCCCAAGTGAAAATGTCTATGTTTTTGTCAAAAGATGTACCCGAACAATGATTGAACCTCCAGAATAACCAATGATTCTGTACAAATTCACAGTTAATCTTATTCTATAAAATGTTACCGGTACTACTTCTCCTGTATCCAAAAGTCAGGCCTTATCCAAATCTCAAATTCTGATTACCATCTGCAGTATTCCGCACAGTCACAAGGATCAATGGAATAGTTTCAACATGCTAATTGTCAACTTTTTAAACCGAGAAATACTAAGAATTGGCAAACAGGCTTCATTAGTGCAACGTGGGGCCCAAAAGTTGGCGGTAATATCAATTTTCAAGTGGACAAAGTAAAAATACACTCTTCCCCCCCCCCACCCCCCAATTGGGAAAAAAAATTACAATTATAGCGCCCCAAACAGTGGCCATAGTAATAAATAAAAAAAGTCATTTTATTGATTATGTCAAAACAAACACGTTTGCTAAATTTGTATAGCATTCGGCCAACAAATACGGAAATTAGGGGGAAAATATGAGTTTCGACAAAAAAAAAGAGCAAAAACTACAAAAAAATGCCCATGAATAAGGCCAATTTCTAAAACTGTTTGAAATGATCGTTTAGAACTTGGTTAAATAAACATTTGTGGCAAGTTTCATAAAAATCACACAACAATTTTAGAAAATATGGAAGGAGGCGCAGTATGTGCCCCCCCCCCTTGTCCCGTAAGTCCCCTCATAAGCCCAGTCCTGATATAGGGTCAAGTAAGCTCTGCAGTCTGCACAACATTGATTATGTTTTAACAACCTTGTAAGAATTTCTTAAAAAATGATCTGACCATCACAAGGCGTAAAGTTCCAAGTTGTACTTAAAGGGCACTTAGGTGTTATATAAACTTCCTTTTAGTAACTGAGTAAACCCTGGGGCCATCGTCGATGCTTTTAATATCATTATAAATCAAAGGTCATTTGATTTCTTCCATAAAGATTGAATTTGCAGAGTCAGTTATTCTTTAGTTTCCTTGAAAATAGTAGCAAAATGAAAACCTATATACCCAGTTTGGGGGATGTACACAACACCAGTACGAGTCTCATACTGGCATATAGTCAATACAGATTCCTTGCATGACTGCACCTCGGCAGTCAAAGTTCAAATACAAACAATTTTATAGTCATTCAAATGTCTATGCAAAGTACCAAGGTGTGAACGACAAAAGAGTTACTAAAAGAAACTAAGTAATGAGAATTCTGCCCTAGCTATTGAAAATGATTGGTCGTTTTGAATCACGTGGTCCATGCAGCCCCCGGGAAAACCCACAATACATACCACTCCCTAAAATTAAGCTCACAAGCTGCATCTGGGCCATGTTAGTTCCTAGTTTGGAGGATAAACCTGGAATATAGTCAATACAGATTCCTTGCATGACTGCACCTCGGCATTCAAAGTTCAAATACAAACAATTTTATAGTCATTCAAATGTCTATGCAAAGTACCAAGGTGTGAACGACTAAATAGTTCATAAAAGAAAATCAACTAGTGGAAAATTCTGCCAAAGCTATTGAAAATGATTGGTCGTTTTGAATCACGTGGTCCATGCAGCCCTGGGGAAACCCACAATACATACCACTCCCTAAAATTAATATCACAAGCCGTATCTGGGCCATGTTAGTTCCTAGTTTGGAGGATAAACCTTGTTTGATTTGTTTCCTATCTAGGAGTGATTATTACCACAAGGGCAGTTTCCTAAATTGTCTCAATATAAGGCCTTACTTTTTGTCTGATATTTCAAACAGTGAACCCGGAATACGTTCAATTGTTCATTTCAGCTTTTATCTGTGAAGCTTCGCGTCATTTAAGTTAGCTCTTAGTCGCTACAAAAAACTATGTCCAAACAATGGAAGAACAAAGAGAAGTCCTCGGTAAGCGGGATTTACAAACATGTGTGTGTGTGTGTGTGTGGGGGGGGGGGAAAGGGCTAAGCCCACAACCTTGCTCCCACCCTCTTGCACCCCTCCCCCTGATGCCCCCAAATGAGATTGAAGAGAAGGAACACTAGGATTTTGTTGGTGTTTACAATTATGACAACTTTCTAGAACTTTGTCTTGCACTTCTTGCAAAGTATAAAGCCACCTCCCTAAAGTGAATTCTTACCCCCACCCCTTCCCAAATGAAAATGTCTATGTTTTTGTCAAAAGACGTATTACCGGTACAATTATTTAACCTGCAGAATAACCAACAATTCTGTACAGATTCACAGAGAATTGTTTTCTATAAAATGTTACGCCTTCTCCTGTATCAAAAAGTCATGCCTTATCCAAATCTCAAATTCTGATTACCATCTGCGGTACTCCGCACAACCAAAAGGATCAATGGAATAGTTTCAACTGCTAATTGTCAAATTTTTAGACCGCGAAATACTAAAGAATTGTCAAACAGGCTTCATTATTGCAACCTGGGGCCCCATAGTTGGTGATAATATATCAATTGTCAAGTGGACAAAGTAAAAATACACCTTTTTTCCCTTAAGTGGGAAAAAAATAGCCATTATAGCACCCCCCTACAGTGGCCATAGTAATAAAATATAATGTCATTTTATTGATTATGTCAAAACAAACACGTTTGCTAAATTTGTATAGCATTCGACCAACAAATATCATGGAAATTAGGGAGAAAATACGAGTTTCGACTTAAAAAAAAAAGCAAAAAAATACAAATAATTGCCCATGAAAGGCCAATTTTTGAAACTGTTTGAAAAGATCTTTTAGAACTTTGTGAAATAAACATTTGTGGCAAGTTTCTTAAAAATCACACAAAATTTGTAGAAAATACAAAAGGGGATTCAGTATGTGCCCCCCCCCCTAGTCCCGTAAGTCCCCCCCCAAAAAGCCCAGTCCTGATATAGGGTCAAGTTGCTCTGCAGTCTGCACAAAGCTGATTATGTATTGTGCCTTTTAACAATCTTGTAGGAATTTCTCAAAAATTGATCTGACCATCACACAGAGTAAAGTTCCCAGTTGTACTTTATGAAGATATGTTTTAAACTATTGAAATTAAAAACATTGATATGATGACAACAAACTGAAAGATAATCTACCAGGGCACTTGGGTGTTATAAAAACTTCCTTTTAATAAGTGAGTAAACTCTGGGGCCATCGTCGATGCTTTTAATACAGAGATGCCAACATTGAATTCCCAAAAAGAGTAGCACCGCCGAGCACTTAAGTTTCAATTCAGGCATAAAACTCACCGAGCCCTAAAAAGAGGAAAATTATGACATTTATGATATAAACTAACACTTTCAGCGAAAATCACTTATTGCAAAGCGGCCTGCTCTAGAGGTCAAACAATTATGAATTGTATGTTGAGGCTTAATTTTAAAAAAAAGAAAAAAAAAGAAAAAACAATTTTTGGTAAAAAAAAAAAATTTGTGTATCGGACATAATTTGCACTAGCTTGTGCATGAAGAGAACCCTTTCCAACTAAATTCAACAAAATGCTGTGGTTTCTGTCCCATTGTTTATTAAAATGAATAATGCTCACGTTTGCACAGCAAAATAGTAAAAAAATACGTCACACCACCTGACCACAGCAGGCCAGTCAAGTCTTCAAACGACTTCAGCTAGAGCAATTTCGTCAATTGGCCTTTCCAACCAATTCCATTTCCACCCACTGCATTCTTAACAACTTTTTTATCGACAGTTTTTATCAGATCTTGGCCTGGATTGCGATCGATGAAATATTTTCTTGTTGTCACCGTTATTTTAGTTGATCGCTGCAGCGATCGCGATGCATATGAATTTCTGTGTACAACTTAAGCAACCAACCCCGGAAACGGCAGAAGACGACTCCAGAAAGCACTCAAAAACATCTTTTTTTTTGCTTTTTAGTGTCATATCTCAACTTTTACTCAACGTATCATTTTCGTTCTTGTGCCAAAAAAGAGAGTAGTTATTCATCTTCAAAACTGTTTTAAAATTATATTAAAGTATTGTTTTAAAGTCCCGTACTATGGGGTCTAAAGATGAACAGTTTTGTCAGTTTTACTGTGTAGCCGGCATGTTTTGCTCAATGCAGACCATGCAATGCGGTCCCTAAACGGTCATAACTCGGTAACCCCTCAGCCGATTGTTTTCGTTCGAGCTTTAAAATAGAGGGTGATCCCTCCCAAGAAGGTGATGTTAAAATCTAGTTGATTGGTTATAATTTACTGCCGTACTAGGGCACTGTTAGACCAAGCAGCGAATCCGAATGGTTGTTTGATATCCCATTGAACGCACGTGTCCACAGCATTTGGCGTACTATGACAGAGAATGCTCTGTTAAAAAAGGTACCAGTTTAAGAGGTAAATTGCCTCCTTCTAAATGTGATTTAAAGCGTGCAAATTTATACTATTGGAAAGTCCAATTCTTGGAGATTTATGTGATAATATTTTTGTTTTGATAAGACAAAAGTATGAAGTAGTTATGGTCGTGTGGAAAATGTCTTGAAAATGAAAAAATCCGTCAACACAAGTTTGGAACTCGAAACCTGCTACGTGTTTATTGGGGCATACCATTATTAAGAAGGGGGTAATGTTATCGTGTAGTGTGATTTTTTTGGTTTTACTACAGTTCATTTTTCCGCATGCTTCTGCAATAGGGCCTATAGTTTTGCAACAGAGCAATAGTCGCAGTTCATAGCAAATTTAAACACTTTGTTGTAATTTATTTTTTTACGTTTCATTTAATTGCAAAGTTTGAGAAATGTTTTTACACCTTAATTGTAAATGGAATGGCCCAAGTTTAGGCTTTACGGACGAACGCACAGCTTCACACAGATCGGGCTAATCCGCTTACTGGACTCCTGTATAGAGTTTTAGGTACACGCATAATGATTTACCTCGAATTAAAACAGCAAAGTTAAGTGGGCCAAACAGGGGGTAACAAATTCATATGTTCAAACAAACTCCACGACGGCGCGCTGAACTTGCGAATTGCATTTCAGATAAAAGTTATCACAGTGTCTGTTTGCCGCCGCATCCCACAGCCGTAAAGCATTAGAAAAACTGCGGAACCAGTCTCTACAAAAGCGACTGTAGAATGTATGCTGTACAAGGAGCCTTGTGGCTCTGTGTGTGCTGTGCTACGCGTGTGTCAGGGAGGCAAATCCTGAATGCGATAGTTTATGGGATTGGTACCTCCTAAATAAGCACCAAACCGCGTGTGAATTCGGCGCCGCTCATCACTTTTAACCACGCGGCAGCAGTCAACATTTTTCTTAGTTTTTTTATTTTATACTTTTAGTTTTAGTTTTTATCATGATACATTAACTACATTTACACTGGGCAGCTTGTTTATCGTATTTAATTGAAGATTATCGTAGCTGCGTATTCACGGCTCAAAATCGTATTTTCTACGCCCAAATCGTGTATGTTGGCATCTCTGTTAATATCATTATAATTCAAAAGTCATTTGATTTCTTCCGTAAAGATTGAATTTGCAGAGTCAGTTATTCTTTAGTTTCCTTGAAAATAGTAGCAAAATGAAAACCTATATACCCAGTTTGGGGGTTGTACACAACACCAGTACGAGTCTCATACTGGAATATAGTCAATACAGATTCCTTGCATGACTGCACCTCGGCAGTCAAAGTTCAAATACAAACAATTTTATAGTCATTCAAATGTCTATGCAAAGTACCAAGGTGTGAACGACAAAAGAGTAACTAAAAGAAACTCAACTATTGAAAATTCTGCCCTAGCTATTGAAAATGATTGGTCGTTTTGAATCTCGTGGTCCATGCAGCCCCTGGGAAAACCCACAATACATACCACTCCCTAAAATTAAGCTCACAAGCCGTATCTGGGCCATATTAGTTCCTAGTTTGGAGGATAAACCTGGAATATAGTCAATACAGATTCCTTGCATGACTGCACCTCGGCAGTCAAAGTTCAAATACAAACAATTTCATAGTCATTCAAATGTCTATGCAAAGTACCAAGGTGTGAACGACAAAAGAGTTACTAAAAGAAACTCAACTATTGAAAATTGTGCTCAAGCTATTGAAAATGATTGGTCGTTTTGAATCACATGGTCCATGCAGCCCCTGGGAAACCCACAATACATACCACTCCCTAAAATTAAGCTCATAAGCTGCATCTGGGCCATGTTAGTTCCTAGTTTGGAGGATAAACCTTGGTTGATTTGTTTCCTATCTAGCGGTGATTATTACCACAAGGGCAGTTTCCTAAATTGTCTCAATATAAGGCCTTACTTTTGTCTGATATTTGAAATAGTGAACCCGGAACAAGTTGAATTTTTTACCATATTTCAGCTTTCATGTGTGAAGTTTAACATCGTTTAAGTTAGCTCTGCAGTCTGCGCAACACTAGCATCATTGGGTCTTTGGCTGGTAAGTAACACTCAATTCTTACTTTTTGTTTATTTATTTATTTATTTTTATTATTTTTTTATTGGGGGGTGTTGCTCCGTCTGATTGTAAGAACTTACTCCAACACACCGAAAGGCAAGAGCATCAGATAATCCCGTTGTTTTGACAGATTTGAAAGAGCAAGGACATCCTCCGTTCGCTTCTGTGCACAGAGCAATTGGGGATGTTGCTAAACAAAGTCCAAACAATGGGAGGACACAGAAAAGTCCTCGGTTTATCGTGTCACCAAAAATGTGTGGGTGTGTAAGGGTGTGAAGGGAGCCTTGTGCCCCACCCTCTTGCACCCCTCCCCCCTGATGCCCTCCAAATGGGATTAAAGAGAAAGAACACTAGGATTTGTTTGGTGTTTGCAATTATGACAACTTTCTAGAACTTTGTCTTGCACTTCTTGCAAATGGTTTCTCTTGGTAAAGTTTAAAGCCACCTCCCTTAAGTTAATTCTAAACCCCCATCCCCTTCCCAAGTGAAAATGTCTATGTTTTTGTCAAAAGATGTACCCGAACAATTATTGAACCTCCAGAATAACCAACGATTTTGTACAAATTCACAGAGAATTTTATTCTATAAAATGTTACCGGTACTACTTCTCCTGTATCCAAAAGTCATGCCTTATCCAAATCTCAAATTCTGATTACCATCTGCGGTATTCCGCACAGTCACAAGGATCAATGGAATAGTTTCAACATGCTAATTGTCAACTTTTCAAACCGAGAAATACTAAGAATTAGCAAACAGGCTTCATTAGTGCAATGTGGGGCCCAAAAGTTGGCGGTAATATCAATTTTCAAGTGGACAAAGTAAAAATACACTCTTCCCCCCACCCCCCAATTGGGAAAACAAATAACGATTATAGCGCCCCAAAAAATGCCATAGTATATTTAAAAAAAGTCATTTTATTGATTATGTCAAAACAAACACGCTTGCTAAATTTGTATAGCATTTTGCCAACAAATATGGAAATTAGGGGGAAAATATGAGTTTCGACAAAAAAAGAGAGCAAAACACTACAAAAAATGCCCATGAATAAGGCCAATTTCTGAAACCGTTTATAATGATCTTTTAGAACTTCGTGACATAAACATTTGTGGCAAGTTTCATAAAAATCACACAACAATTTTAGAAAATACGGAAGGGGGTGCAGTATGTGCCCCCCCCAATCCCTGTTAGTCCCCCCAAAAGCCCAGTCCTGATATAGGGTCAAGTTAGCTCTGCAGTCTGCACAACGCTGATTATGTATTGTACCTTTTAACAACCTTGTAGGAATTTCTCAAAAATTGATCTGACCATCACAAGGCGTAAAGTTCCCAGTTGTACTTAAAGGGCACTTAGGTGTTATATAAACTTCCTTTTAGTCACTGAGTAAACCCTGGGGCCATCGTTGATGCTTTTAATATCATTATAACTCAAAAGTCATTTGATTTCTTCCGTAAAGATTGATTTTGCAGTCAGTTATTCTTTAGTTTCCTTGAAAATAGTAGCAAAATGAAAACCTATATACCCAGTTTGCGGGTTGTACACAACACCAGTAGAAGTCTCATACTGGCATATAGTCAATACAGATTCCTTGCATGACTGCACCTCAGAGGTCAAAGTTCAAATACAAACAATTTTATAGTCATTCAAATGTCTATGCAAAGTACCAAGGTGTGAACGACAAAAGAGTTACTAAAAGAAACTAAGTAATGAGAATTCTGCCCTAGCTATTGAAAATGATTGGTCGTTTTGAATCACGTGGTCCATGCAGCCCCCGGGAAAACCCACAATACATACCACTCCCTAAAATTAAGCTCATAAGCCGTATCCGGGCCATGTTAGTTCCTAGTTTGGAGGATAAACCTGGAATATAGTCAATACAGATTCCTTGCATGACTGCACCTCGGCAGTCAAAGTTCAAATACAAACATTTTCATAGTCATTCAAATGTCTATGCAAAGTACCAAGGAGTGAACGACAAAAGAGTTTATAAAAGAAACTCAACTATTGAAAATTGTGCTCAAGCTATTGAAAATGATTGGTCGTTTTGAATCACATGGTCCATGCAGCCCCTTGGAAAACCCACAATACATACCACTCCCTAAAATTAAGCTCATAAGCTGCATCTGGGCCATGTTAGTTCCTAGTTTGGAGGATAAACCTTGGTTGATTTGTTTCCGATCCAGCGGTGATTATTACCACAAGAGCAGTTTCCTAAACTGTCTCAATATAAGGCCTTACTTTTGTCTGATATTTGAAATAGTGAACCCGGAACAAGTTGAATTTTTTACCATATTTCAGCTTTCATGTGTGAAGTTTAACATCGTTTAAGTTAGCTCTGCAGTCTGCGCAACACTAGCATCATTGGGTCTTTGGCTGGTAAGTAACACTCAATTCTTACTTTTTGTTTATTTATTTATTTATTTTTATTATTTTTTTATGGGGGGGGGTGTTGCTCCGTCTGATTGTAAGAACTTACTCCAACACACCGAAAGCCAAGAGCATCAGATAATCCCGTTGTTTTGACAGATTTGAAAGAGCAAGGACATCCTCCGTTCGCTTCTGTGCACAGAGCAATTGGGGATGTTGCTAAACAAAGTCCAAACAATGGGAGGACACTGAGAAGTCCTCGGTTTACAGTGTCACCAAAAATGTGTGGGTGTGTGAAGGTGTGAAGGGAGCCTTGTGCCCCACCCTCTTGCACCCCTCCCCCTGATGCCCCCCACATGAGATTGAAGAGAAAGAACACTAGTCTTTGTTTTGTGTTTGCAAATATGACAACTTTCTAGAACTTTGTCTTGCACTTCTTGCAAATGGTTTCTCTTGGTAAAGTTTAAAGCCACCTCCCTTAAGTTAATTCTAAACCCCCATCCCCTTCCCAAATGAAAATGTCTATGTTTTTGCCAAAAGATGTACCCGAACAATTATTGAACCTCCAGAATAACCAATGATTCTGTATCAATTCACAAAGAATTTTATTTTATAAAATGTTACTACTGCTCCTGTATCAAAAAGTCATGCCTTATCCAAATCTCAAATTCTGATTACCATAAAAATACGGTATTCCGCACAACCAAAAGGATCAATGGAATAGTTTCAACATGCTTATTGGCAACTTTTCAGACCTAAAAATACTATAGAATTGTCAAACAGCCTTCATTATTGCAACCTGGGGCCCAAAAGTTGGCGGTAATATCAATTTTCAAGTGGACAAAGTAAAAAATACACCCTTTTCCCCCAAAATGGAAAAAACTAACAATTATAGCGCCCCAAAAAGTGGCAATAGTAATAAAATATAATTTCATTTTATTGATTATGTCAAAACAAACACGTTTGCTAAATTTGTATAGCATCCAGCCAACAAATAGGTTTTTTATGGAATTTAGGAAGAAATAACGAGTTTCGAAAAAAAACACGAAACGACAACAAAACAAATAATTGCCCTCAAAATGCAAAAATTTGAAATTGTTTGAAATTATCTTTTAGAACTTTGTAAAATAAACATTTTGTGGCAAGTTTCATAAAAATCGCTAAAGAAATTTAGAAAATGCGGAAGGGGGTGCAGTATGTGCCCCCCCCAGTCCCTGTTAGTCCCCCCAAAAGCCCAGTCCTGATATAGGGTCAAGTTAGCTCCGCAGTCTGCACAAAGCTGATTATGTATTGTACCTTTTAACAACCTTGTAGGATTTTTAAAAATTGATCTGACCATCATACAGAGTGAGTTCCCAGTTGTACTACATGTTTTAAACTATTGAAATTAACAAAATTGATGATGACGACAAACTGAAAGATAATCTACCAGGGCACTTAGGTGTTATAAAAACTTCCTTTTAGTCACTGAGTAAACCCTGGGGCCATCGTCGATGCTTTTAATATCATTATAACTCAAAAGTCATTTGATTTCTTCCAAAAGATTGATTTTGCAGTCAGTTATTCTTTAGTTTCCTTGAAAATAGTAGCAAAATGAAAACCTATATACCCGTTTTGGGGTTGTACACAACACCAGTAGAAGTCTCATACTGGCATATAGTCAATATCTTTGTATGACTGCACCTTGATGTACAGCTCTGTTCAACAGTCAAAGTTCAAATACAAACATTTTCATAGTCAATCAAATCTCTATGCAAAGTACCAAAGTGTGAACGACTAAAGAGTTAAAAAAGAAACTCATCTAATGGAAAATTCTGCCCAAGTTAAGGGAAATGATTGGTCGTTTTGAATCACATGGTCCATGCAGCCCCTGGGGAAACCCACAATACATACCACTCCCTAAAATTTAGCTCAGAAGTCGTATCTGGGCTATGTTAGTTCCTAGCTTGGAGGATAAACCTTGGATGATTTGTTTCCTATCTAGTGGTGATTATTACCACAAGGGCAGTTTCCTAAAATGTCTCAACATAAAGCCTTACTTTTTGTCTGATATTTGAAATAGTGAACCCGGAACAAGTTGAATTTTTCTACCATATTTCAGCTTTTATCTGTGAAGTTTCAAATTGCTTCAGTTCGCTCTGCAGTCTGCGCAATGCTAGCATCGTCGGGTCTTTGGCTGGTAACACGCAATGACCAGGGGCTTGGAGGCAATAACCAGTGGCATGAAGGCAATGACCAGGGGCATGATGGCAAAGACCAGGAGCATAAAGGCAATGACCAGGGGCATGAAGGCAATGACCAGGGGCATAAAGGCAATGACCAGGGGCATGAAGGCAATGACCAGGGGCATAAAGGCAATGACCAGGGGCATAAAGGCAATGACCAGGGGCATGAAGGCAATGACCAGGGGCATGAAGGCAATGACCAGGGGCATGGAGGCAATGACCAGGGGCATAAAGGCAATGACCAGGGGCATAAAGGCAATGACCAGGGGCATGAAGGCAATGACCAGGGGCATGGAGGCAATGACCAGGGGCATAAAGGCAATGACCAGGGGCATGGAGGCAATGACCAGGGGCATAAAGGCAATGACCAGGGGCAAGAAGGCAATGACCAGGGCCATGGAGGCAATGACCAGGGGCATGGAGGCAATGACCAGGGGCATAAAGGCAATGACCAGGGGCATAAAGGCAATGACCAGGGGCATAAAGGCAATGACCAGGGGATGGTGGAAATGACCGGGGGCATGAAGGCAATCAGGGGCATAAAGGCAATTACCAGGGCATGGAGGCAATGAATTTATGAATTTTGTTTTAACCTTTATAGATTCTGAAACATTTGTTGCTCTGCACTCAAAGACAAAAACCAATGAAACTACCTTATGGGTTACAATCATGGCAAGTAGGATGGAAAGATACTGTACATGAATTTAAACCTGACAACTATTTTGTATGGGCGACCTTGAGTATCACAAAATATAAATTGGTTGGCATAAATCTGCCCTTTTTAGAAAAACAATTCAAACACTTTTTAGTGTACAGCTTCTTTGTTTGGGGGTAGTGTTTGGCACAATTTATCAATAATTGGGTAATTTATTAGCATTATTTTATTAAATGATAAACTGATAATGATATTTTATGCAGTGAAGGTCGCCCATATCTTTGCCAAAACTCACAGTTGTGACATCACAATTAAACTACACATGCACTAAAAGATAGACACATAGACTCGACCAATGTTTTGACTTTTCTCTCTATGTAGTGTTATGTTGTGCACCCTATTTCACAATTAGACACCCAAGCCCCATACACTCATTCATAAGCATCGAACCAGCCAGTGCAATGTACGACCTTAGTGACCTGAACAAAACAGTACAGTATTGATATTTATCAGAAGAATAACCTGCCTAGTTTGAATCTGAACAGTTGAGTCAAAGTTATTCATGCATACTACACTACATTCACACAACACAAAGACTTAAATATAGAATTTGGTATTTCCACATTAGCAATGTTCGTAGTCAGACATTTACCAGTAACAGGTAGGGAGTGTCACTGTGTAATAGTCCAACAGATCATTGCTTGAATATCCTACTCAACTTACAGATTGGATTTCTGTGTTTCAAGCCAACTTCTTCCGTCATAATTCAAGTAAGTTGTTTAAAATTAGTCAAAGGCAATCAGGGTGGAACTTGTTGACATTTCTTTTTGGAATAATGATATTTTTAAATATTCACATCAAGGGCAGAAAGATTTAATATCTGGTTCTTTTTATCCAATATGAAATTATTCAGAACTTCATAAAAATATTCCTGATTGAAACATCAAAATAAAATCCAGTGTGATAATAACCAGCCAAATTCCAACCAGTGTTGAAACTAGAATATTTAAATCTAGGCTAACAAAAACAAATTAAAAGATCTGTACCATAACTGCCTTGACAATTTGCCATATCAAAGTCTGCTATTTTTATAAAAAATAAATCTCACTTGATGTGATAATGCAAACTAATGCAAACTTCTTTTAAAACCGAAGAAGAGTAAAAACCATTGAGCTATATATATTGTATACTCAGTACTTTCCCGAGTTCTGAGGGAAAAAAGGATTCAAACTGCCTCTCGAGAACGGACAAGCTCGGTGATCTAGTGGTAAAACATCTGCTCTAGCAAGGCAAAGGTTGTAGGTTCAAATCCCACATGAGTGATATGCCTGTGATTTCTTTTTCACAGAGCTCGGGAAACTACTGATTACCTACAGTGCTTAATACACATCGGTCAAAAACCAAACATTTTCCCAAGTCATTTGAATGTTATGGTCTTGGTCATTCAGAAGGTGTAAATGATAACAGGGTTAATATTCCCATTGGCGTATTAGACAGGGGAGGTGGCTTTATATTTAATCAAGACAAATCCTGTGTAAGAAATTTCATGTGCGATGACTTCAGGTGAATTGGGTCAGTACCAAGTTATTTTGATTGTACAGAGTTTACCGGTACACTATAAACATATTCCTTGCATGATTGCACCTTGATGTATAGCTCTGTTCAACAGTCAAAATTTAAATGTCAATACAAACATTTTCATGCCCTTCAAAGTGTTTATGGAAAGTACCAAGGTGTATGACAAAACAAGAAACTCAACTAACGGAAAATTCTGCCCCGAGCTATTCAAACTGATCGGTCGTTTTGTATAATTTTATCACAATGATTGATGCAGCTCCCCAGGGGCCAATTAGGAAACTCAGAAAGCTTGGGAAGCCAAGCACCTTGCACCAACACCCTCTTGCATCCCTCCCCCTCTAGCCACAAATGAGACAGAAGAAAAGGAAAACTAGGCTCTGTTTGGTGTTTGCAATTAAACTTTGTAGGACTATGTACTGCACTTCTTGCAAGTGGTTTCTTATGGTAAAGTATAAAGCCACCTCCCTCAGGTTAATTCTCTGCCCCCACACTCCTTAAATTGAAAATGTATATATTTCACACCACTTGAGCTCCAGGGCTCCAACACAATCTTCCATGTATTGTACCTTTGAAAAACCTTGTAGGAATTTCTCAACAGTTTATCTAACAATCCAACATGTTGAACCATTCACAATCCTTGTTGGTGTGGCACAAGGTGGGATAAAAAAAACCTTTTAGTTAATTAGTAAATCCCGGACTATCATTGATAATTTTTAATATCATTATAAATTGAAAGTGATTTGTTTTCTTCAACAAGGATCCATTTTGCAGAGAGTCAGTTATTTTTTAGTTTCCTTGCAAAATGAAAACCTATACCGAGTGTTGGATTGTACACAACACCAGTAGGAGTCTCATACTGGCATATATTGTATACAGTTTCCTTGCATGACTGCACCTTGATGTACAGCTCTGTTCAAACATTGTCATAGTCATTCAAATGTCTATGCAAAGTACCAAGGAGTGTACAGAGTTTACCGGTACGCTGTATACATTCCTAGCATGATTGCATCTTGAAGTACAACAGTCAAAATTTAAATGTCAATACAAACATTTTCATGTCCTTCAAAGTGTTTATGGAAAGTACCAAGGTGTAAATGAAAAAGAAGAAAAAAACTCAACTAACGGAAAATTCTGCCCCGAGCTATTCAAACTGATCGGTCGTTTTGTATAAAAATTATCACAATGATCGATGCAGCTCTCCAGGGGCCAATTGGGAAACTCAGAAAGCTTGGGAAGCCCAGAATCTTGCACCAACACACTCTAGCATCCCTCCCCTATTGCCCCAAATGAGACAGAAGAAACAGAAAACTAGGCTGTGTTTGGTGTTTGAAATTAAAATACTTTTTGGTGCATTCATCAAGTAGCAACCAGAAACTGAAATAATTAACTCAACTAAAATAATTACCACTTTGTAGGACCTCCACTTCTTGCAAGTGGTTTCTTATGGTAAAGTATAAAGCCACCTCCCTCCTTAAATTGAAAATGTATATTATATTTAATACCACTTGAAGTGCCAGGCTGGATGTATTGTGATGTACCTTTGAAAAACCTTGAAGGATTTTCTCAAAAGTTTATCTACTAAACCAACATGTTGAACCATCCACACTTTATATTGAACCAAGGAACTGAACAAGAAATGATGACAACAAAAAGGGCACAAGGCGTGATAAAAAATCCTTTTCAGTCACCGAGTAAATCCCAGGACTGTCATCAATGCTTTTAATATTATTATAAATCAAAAGTTATTTGTTTTCTTCAACAAGGATCAAATTTGCAGAGTCAGTTATTTTTGAGTTTCCTTGAAAACCTATTCACTGGGTTCTACACAACACCTGCAGGAGTCTCATACTAGCATACAGTGTATACAGATTCCTTGCATCACTGCACCTTGATGTACAGCTCTGTTCAACAGTCAAAGTTCAAATTCAAACATTGTCATAGTCATTCAAATGGCTATGCAAAGTACCAAGGTGTGAACAACAAAAGAGTTAATAAAAGAAACTCATGAACAGAAAATTCTGCCCAAGCTATTGAAAATGATTGGTTGTTTTAAATCACGTGGTCCATGCAGCCCCTGGGAAACCCACAATACATACCACTCCCTAAAGTTAAGCTCACAAGCTGCATCTGGGCCATGTTAGTTCCTAGTTTGGAGGATAAACCTGGAATATAGTCAATACAGATTCCTTGCCGGGAAATTTAAATTTCAGCACGTATTAGTAGATGTATATTTCATTAATGTTATCTGTATAATCATTTATATTTATTGTACGAGGAAGTTGTCATTAATTTTGTTCGTGCGTGGTGCATTAATTCATATCGCTTTTCGCAAATAACAAGTGACTTTTGCTGTGCTTTTCAGCCACAACGAACACAATTCACGTAAAATATAACTACTGCTAATCAGGTCAACCTGTTGTGCGTAACGGCGACAGAGGCGTTAGCAGTAGCACTAGTGACAGGCAAAATTATTGCCACATTTAATGAACAACTTCCTAAGTTATTATTGCTCTAATATTACTTGCAACTACCAGATATGGCCCTAAATATCAATACCGCATCCCTTAAGGAATTAACAACACTACCGGGCATTGGAATTAAATATGCAGAAACCATAGTCGCAGTTAGGCAAATAACAGGGACGGTCACTATCAATGACTTTCATGAGACACCCGCCTTGCAAACCAAATTAAATGAACTGCTGGATAAAAAGCTAATCAATATTGACAAAGCTGTAGATATTCCACTTGGCCAAAAAGAACATGAAAATGAAGATAAGCTTGACAAAATGATCAAAACCCTGGACACATTGACAAAACACATTAGTGTCTTGACAAAGGTTGTGGAACAAAATACAACACAGGTTGCTCAAACACTGCATTCAAGCATGGGGGCTATTACCGAAGCTGTTGGTAAACTCGAAAGCAAAATCACAACGGCATTCCAAGGGAATTATTCCCCGCCAGTAGAACCTCAAAAGCAAGGAGTTTCCCCCATTGCCAAAGAAGTTACTGGGGACAAAGTAATCGATGCAACTCTCAAGGTCATTAGCGATAAAGCGCCACCATTACCTACACACATTCTTGACTCGGTACAAAAACCAGTAAGCAGCGACCAAATGCCACACCCACAACTGGCCTTTATGGGTGATCAAGCTGAACAAAAGCCGATAATGCCCCATAAGCAGGCGGGGTCCGAACAAAAGCCTGCGCTTACAGCTCCAAAACCGTTGATCACTCCTGGAAAAGCAGGGTCAGAACAAAAGCCGCTGGCTCCAACTAAACAAAAGCCAACAACACCTACAGGGCAAAATCCTGTTGTAGTTACAAATGCGCCATCTTCTAGTCAGAATGCGGTCACGCGCACTCCCTCTATTGTGGCACCTAAATTGCCTCCCTATGATGGTAAGGGTGACTTTCACGCTTTTGGGATAAAATTTGAAGTAATGGCGGACTGTTGCCAGTGGAGTGAAGCCACTAAATTAGTCCAATTAGTAGGAGCACTTACAGGCAAAGCATTAGACTGCTATGCGTGGCAAGAGGCTGAGACTAGACGTGACTATAACAAAATTAAAGATAAACTTCTGAAAATGTTTGGGAAGTTAAAAGATCCAATAGTGCAACGAGCGGAGCTCGCCGCAGTCCGTCAAAGGGAAGACGAGTCTCTGGAAAAATTTGGGCAGCGAGTACGGCAAACTGCCACTCACGCCTATCCGACTGCGAACACAGATGTGTTCGAGACTCTAGCCAGAGAGGCATTCCTTAAGGGATGTAGCGATATAGACTCTGCCGAGCTTGCTTTGTTCCGTGACCCCAAAACACTCAATGAAGCTGTCCCATTTGTACAAACGGCCGCCCATAACCATAAGCTCTTATCGCGTTCTGGGAGGTCCAGGGTTCGAAACGTGTCGTTTGCTGACCATGATTCCTCCGCAAATATTCCATCGGTTCAGCGGGTTCAAATTAAACAAACCGGTAGAGATAAAGTCGATATAAATTTAGACTGGTCGGAGATCAATCAAAACATGGGCGAAATTCTGACACATATCAGAAATCCGAAAGGGGATGTGCCGGAAAGATCGAAGAAAGTCACATTTGATCAAACTGCAAGTCAAATGCCCCGAAACTCTCCGCAAAGATCTCCACTCACCCGAAGCCCTAATGTTAGTCCGAAACGAACCACTGTAGCGTTAGGATGCTTTAACTGTCACCAAGAAGGGCATTTTGCCCGTGACTGCCCGAATCGGCCCGTTAGATCGCGATCACCATCACCAGTCGGCGGAGCGCGACCTTTAAACTATTAGAAGCCGGCCGTGTTGACCACAGACGGGCTGAACATAATGGTCCTCCTAAGCAAGCTAATAACCCAGTACAAGCAATTCACAAGGAAAGTGTTTCTGAACAAAATAACACTCTGAACCTAGTCAGGGAAGTAACATTTTCCTCGAACTATAATGGCATAAGTCTAGTCATACCAATTAAAGTCCAAGGGGTCCTTACACATGCAATAATAGATACAGCAGCTCAAGTTTCTATACTTAGTGAAGATTTGGCAAAGAACATTAGCCCACCCTTGCAAAAAACAGAGAAGATATTGCTCAGAGGGGCCGGGAAGTCCAGCAATATGGTAGCTGCCCAAGTTCCAAAGGTTTCCTTAGAAATTGGTGGTAACATGTATTTATGGGACGTGCTAGTTGCCCCAATTGCGGACAATTTCATACTCGGGTTAGATTTCTTGAAAACATATGACGCTCAAATTGACCTTGTGGATGATGCTGTCAAACTCAAGGGCAATTCAGTAATATACGCAGTCATGAGGAAGAACAAAGATACACGTTACTCAGTACAACGAGTTTGTTTGAGTAATAAAGTTGTGGTTCCCCCCAACACAATAATCGGGGCAGATATTGACTTAGCTTCCGACTCGGACAAATTATATTTAATCCACGCACCTGAAGTTGATCATAAGGGTTTAAGTATACCATATGCTCTAGTTACTTCGAACTCCAAATCTACATGTTCAAAACCAATGACAAATTCTGTAGTTGTCCTGCGTAATGATAGTGACCAATATATAAAACTCACTTGATCGGGACACTTGATCGGTAGAGCCGAGGAAATTGACCAAATCCTTGCGGATAATAACTCAAACCAGTCACTTGGCCCTGAGGACGACCAGCACTGTCATTTGGGCGACGCCCAGCAACGAAATATAACTGTAAGGCAGATACACGAACTTCCCCCACACATGGTTGAACTCTGGCAAAATTCCACTAAACAGTTAACTCCTGAGCAATCAAGCGTGCTAGCTGGTGTTCTCAGTGAATTCCATGACGTATTTTCTAAAGACGACATGGATTTGGGTAAATTCTCCTCAATAAAACACCCAATCAACACCGGGGAAACCAATCCAATCAGACAAAAAATGAGAAGAACACCTTCGGGATTTGAAAAAGAGGAAAAGGTGCATTTGGATGCCTTGCTAGCAGCCGGTGTGATCGAACCCTCATCTTCAGACTGGGCCTCTGCCCCAGTACTAATAAGGAAAAAAGATGGCAAGGTTCGATATTGCATCGATTACCGAGCACTCAATAGTGTCACGGTTAAAGATGCTTATCCTCTGCCCAATATTGAAGAGTGTCCAGATATACTAGAGGAACGCAGTTTTTTAGCACTCTGGATATGAGTAGCGGGTACTACCAAATTGAGCTCGATGATAACGATAGACATAAGACAGCCTTCACTACCAAATATGGGTTATTTGAATATCAGCGTATGCCTTTTGGGCTTTGTAACGCGCCGGCTACGTTTCAGCGCGCAATAAACCTAATACTGCGGGGGCTAACATGGAGTGAAGTATTGGCATATTTAGACGACATAGTTATCCTAGGGAGAGACTTTGAAAGTTCCGTACACAATCTAATCACAGTGTTGGAAAGATTTCGTACCCATAACCTCAAACTTAAAGCTAAGAAGTGCCAACTACTCCAGAAGGAAGTAGTATTCCTAGGAAAAGTAGTCAGTAACAAGGGGATTTCACCAAACCCAAGTAGCGTTACAACAGTTCGAAACTGGCCAACACCCACTTCAAACAAAGATGTGGAGAAATTCATGGGGCTTGCCAATTACCATAGGGCCCATATCAAAAGCTTTGCTAAATTAGCACAACCATTGTATAAACTCACAAAAAAACAAGTAAAGTTTGTCTGGCTGGATGAACATGAGCATGCGTTCCAACAACTGAAACATGCACTCACTACCAGTCCAGTGTTGTCATTCCCCCAAAACAATGACAACCCCTTCATCATTGACACAGACGCATCGGAGTTTGCAATTGGGGCAGAATTACTCCAAATACAAGATGGGTCCGAACACGTAATTGGGTATGTTAGCTATGTGCTGTCTCCAGCTCAAACGAAATACTGCACCACTCGTAAAGAACTACTCGCAGTAGTAAGGTTTACACGCCAGTTCCGCCATTATATCCTGGGTCGTAGATTTTACGTAAGAACCGATCACCACAGCCTTGTCTGGCTGATGCGTTTTAAGAGCCTGTCGGGGATGCTAGCAAGGTGGATGGAGGAACTTGGCCAATACGATATGGTGATCCTACATAGAAAAGGAACACAACACACAAATGCAGACTCTCTCTCTAGGATTCCTAACGAGCTTTCAAATTGTAATTGTTATTACGCGGGATGTAATGTCCAAGATCTCCCATGTGGCGGTTGCAATTTCTGCTCGCGTGTCCACTCACAATGACAACGATTTGAGGAAGACGTTGATGACGTCATCCCTCTCGCGGTGCGCAAGATTGCCACTAGTCACAAAACACACCACAAACCCATTGAAATCCAAACACTTACCGGTAACGTAGAAAACGGAGGTCCCGAACCTGACAACCAGTTATCGCTGGATGGGGCAGAGGCCTCCGTAACACAAAAAGAATATCGAAGTCTCGAACTCAACAACCAGTTATCACTGGATGGAGGGAGGGGCCTTGCAAGCAAGCAGTCAGAACAAACTGGAATTAGTCCTCTTGGGATAGAACCTGACAACCAGCGCACGCTGGATGCAGGAAGAACTCAACAGCCTACCAAAGAAGCGTCGCTTTTCACTAAATATTCACACGATCAGCTAAGGGATTTGCAACTCAATGACCCCGATCTGAAACACGTGCTAAAATGGAAAGAGCAATCAATGTTAACGGGCGGTACGTTTACACCACGGCAACATGAATTACAACTGCTGTCCCCTGCGGTAAAATACTTGTGGTCTAACTCCCCACTCATAAAGTTATCGGACGGTGTGATCTATTACAGGTGGGATGATGGTCATTCCAATAGATTCCTAATGCTTGTACCAGCAACTTTACGACGCGAAGTCCTCAACCTTTGTCATGACACCAAAATGGCTGGGCAACCGGGGATTACAAAAACTCTCAATAAATTGCAGCAAACCATGTTTTGGTTCAAAATGAAAGAAGACGTGGCTCTTCATGTAAAGGCGTGTAAAGAATGTAACACGTACAAAAAACATCACTTAAAGCAAAAGCTCCCATGACAAGATAGCATGCGGGGGCACCAGTTGAGCGGATACACCTCGACATTTTAGGCCCATTTACCCCGTCAAGATCAGGCAACAAGTACATACTGATGTTGGTTTGCCAATTTACAAAATGGTTAGAGGCGTATCCCCTCACTGATCAATTTGCTGTAACAGTTGCAAAAGTAGTAATAGATAACTTTATATCTCGGTTCGGGTGTCCACTGCAGATTCACACAGATCAAGGGAGGAACTTTGAGAGCTCTCTATTTCAAGCAGTTTACGATTTACTAGACATCGCAAAAACTAGAACAACCCCATACCGGCCCTGTTCCAATGGTCAAGTGGAAAGATATAACAGAACGCTCTTGCAAGTAATGAGGTGTCATTTGAAAGGGAATGTATTAGACTGGGACGAGGACCTACCCTTACTGACGGCTGCCATTCGCTCCATCCCAAACTGCCATACGGGCATGACCCCTAACTTAATGATGCTGGGCAGAGAAGTTAGACAGCCAGTAGACCTAGTTTTTAGCATACAAACCAATAGTGCCAAAGAACATGAACCTAATGCATATGTCAGAGATCTGAAAGAAATTTCCAGGGTCCACTCACTGGCACGGGACAACATTGGGTCCTCACAAATATATCAAAAGAAATACTTTGACTATAACACACGCCATATGCCCTTTGAAAAAGGCGACGTTGTATATAAACTTAATAAGGCACCAAAAGTCGGACAATCCCGAAAATTACAACCCGCATGGCTGGGGCCGCTACTGGTTGTCCAGGTCCTCTCCCCCGTACTGTACAAGGTACAGGGAAGAAAAAAGAGTCAGGTCCTCCATAATGACTTGCTTAAGAAATGTGAGGATCGGGAAATTCCTCTTTGGTTGCGGAGGCTACGTAACCGGCTTCTAGGGGACGGGGAGGCAGACATGAACATGACAACTAACGCCCCCCGTGATCAAACCGATGACCTGGGAGAATTATTCGAACCTCCGAACCAAAATGCACCCATGGGAACACAGGTATATACCACCACGCGAAGTGGCAGGGAGATCAGAAAATCTTCTCGGTTCCGAGATCAGTAAAATGTAATCGTCCCCCATTCTAATAGCCATTTCCAACCCAGTTTTGACAGGATGGAGGAAGAATTCTTCCAAACAGACTACACCTGGGAAGAGCCGCAGGCACTGGATGTCTCCCCACCTGACGATATGCCGCCGCTGGAGCTTGCTGTCGACATATATGACTACATGCCAGCCCTGGAACAAGCGTCCGACGATGATGACATCGTACCCACACCCGTTCCCGAAGATGACATGCCAGCCTTGGAGCCAGCTTCCACCTCTACAATTCCAAGCAACACCCCATCGCTACAAAAAAGGAAGCGCCAAACGTCAAAACAAAGCTGTCCGCAGCCTGGATGCGCGCACACCACCAAGCAGTTAAAGAGGCTTGCATGCTGGGGGTGCCGGAGATTGGAGATAGCGAGCCATGTGAAGGCACACGGTGCCTTTTGCATTGCCCGCCGTCTGCCTGAACTGACATTCCTAGTTGCCAGCTTCATCACATGTCTCCGCGACATCACGGGAGTCAAGTCATCGGGGGACTTATTGACGTTGGTGTGTCAACAACAATTAGGGGATGTTTTCTCATCTTTCAAGAAGGAGGAACAAGCAATCTGGGATGCCTATGACACTTTCATTGGCCTTCCTCCAGTGGTGAATCGAGATCTAGTGAGACCCACACGGATCTCCTCGATTTTCCATAGGAGGACGCTCCAACGCCTATTGACGTACGGCTCCACCGCCACTGAGCACCACGGCTCTTTTATTGACTCCCATTGCCATGTAGACCATCTACTGAACCGTGCTGGTTACTCTGGTACTTTGAGCCAATACCTAAACAGTCGGCTGGGAGCAACTGATGCCGATGGTTTTCTGGGTTGCATTGCAAACTTTTGCGATCCTGAGGCATACTGCAACTCTCGACTGTGGCTGCGACTTATTTCAGATCATGCGGTTTATGCAGCGTCGGGCTACACCCCAAAAAAGCATGTGATTTCTCCTCGGACACAGAACAGGTAATCTGCCATCAGCTGGACCATCCTAAAGTCTGTGCCCTGGGAGAAATTGGTCTTGACTACTCTGGCTGCCACAGTCGTAACCGCGAAACCCAGAAGACGGTCCTTCGGAAACTCCTTGCTGTCGCCGTAGAATATAACAAACCTGTGGTAATTCATTGTAGAGATGCTGACGTGGACTGTTTTGCTATTCTTTCAGATTGCCTTCCTCGGTATTGGAATATCCACATGCATTGCTTTATGCAGGGTTGGCAGGAGGCAAGTAAATGGTGCAGCGCATTTCCTAATCAGTACTTAGGGCTGACACCAATTGTCACCTCAGAAGTGTCGCTCAGAATGCCCCTCTCGAGCGACTTCTATTGGAAACGGATGCTCCCTATTTTGTGCCCAAAAGCGTTGCTAAGACGGCACTCTTCAGCATCCCTACAATGGCCAAATTAGTGGCTCAAGATATAGGTAGTGTCAGAGATGTGGACATCGATGAAGTGCTAACACAATGCCTCATAAACACAAGAAATATATATTCAGTCAACCTGTAATGAAGTAAATAACAATTGATTTTCTCAGGTTGATTATCAAGGTATCTCGAAGTTGAAAAGGAATCAATTTAAATATAATGTTTCCTCTATTCTAATAAAAAACTTTTTTTTATATATGTGTCTAAAATAAAACAAAAAGAGCCAAACAAAGGGAGGTTAATTAGAAAACATTTGGTATGAAAAAACATTTGGTTTTGTCTCCGGATTCTTGTTGAGTGTGCGGGAATTGGCAGGCACTTTGCCAATAGGTGTGGAGGCTTTGGATTTAACTCGGAGAGGGGAAAAACCTGACCGTGCTTACGTAAGCAGTTTTTTGAATAAAAAGAACAGTATACATACTTTAATATTAAAGGGACCAGTGGTCTTATTTAAATAATTTCATTTTAATAGCATGCCAACTGTTTGGTGGTATGAAAAAAAAATAGCTTTGTAATTTACAGCTACAGATTATGAATATATGTATAGATTCACCAACTTCTTTTTTTTACTTTTCGATCTAAAAAAAAAAAAGAAAAAAAAAAAGAAAAGAAAAAAAAAAGAAGCTTGATGGGAAAGAGTCCAGGTATAGAAAATAAATAGAAACTAGAGCTTCAGTTTTTGTCATGTGACAAAAACAAGGTGTTCGTGGGGAGTGATTGAATGAATAAACATTCTACCTTATCAATCCAATGCCTGGTCCAGGAGTTATGAATTTATCTAAAAACTTAACATCAACTTCCGGTTTGGACCGGAAGTCAAGGTCAAATAGGGGTCACATTATGTGTAGCGCATTTAGTTTATGAAGACGTTTTAGATGATGTATGGATTGTAAACCTCAAACGATTTGTTGAAACATTAACTTTTACTTTCCGGTTCGAACCGGAAGTCAAGGTCAAATGAGGTCACAGTGTGTAGCGTTTCTTAAATCTTTGGAGCCCTTTCTGCTGATGTATATGATGATAAAAATCCAATGTGTGGTTCAGGAGTTCTGATTTTTTCAAATATTAAACTTCATCTTCCGGTTTGAACCGGAAGTAAAGGTCACTTGGGGTCACATTCTGTATATCGTTTGTTAAGTTGTTACATACTTGTCCAATGGTGTATAGATTGTAAATATCCATCGTGTGGTTCAGGAATTATGAATTTTAAAACATTAAATTTCAACTTCCGCTTTGAACCGGAAGTCAGGGTCAAACGGGGTCACAATAAGTGTAGCGTATGTTAGGTTTTACAAAGACCTTTCAGATGATGTATAGATTGTAAAAATCGAATATGTGGTCCAGGAGTTACGAATTTTTCAAGTATTACATGGATTATCTTCATGCCGGGGTGCGCAATATACAAGGTAACAGCGATGCTAAATTAATGTATTCCTACATGTAGTTGGTGTAAACTGAGCTACACGCACAATGTACGTGTATCTGTACACGTGTTATTACACCGTCTTGCGTTATCACGTTAACTTTTGAAATGTAGCCCCAGTCTTGATCTATCACATGCCCAATTATGAACATCATAGCTTTCATATTCAATGAGATACAGCAAATACCAAATGGTCATTTTTCAACTTTAAAAACGTTGTAATTCGACACCTGATGACGTCATCATGACGTCATGACAATTGTGCCGTCCTCATATTGAGGTTCAATTGTCTGATGAGTTTCAAGGTTCAATTCAGTTTCAATGTTGAGTAATGCTGTCGAGAAGAGTTCTAGGGAAGAAGAAGATGGAGAAGAAAAAAAAGAAGAAAAAAACCGGAACAATAACAAGAGGTGTTCGTGCTCATATTGCACGAACACCTAATTAAAATGAAAAATTGCTCTTGCATGGCCTTCAAAAATATGTAGGAACCATGTGATAACT
The DNA here is from genome assembly GCA_021014325.1 of Plazaster borealis. Lineage (NCBI taxonomy): Eukaryota > Metazoa > Echinodermata > Asteroidea > Forcipulatida > Labidiasteridae > Plazaster > Plazaster borealis. The sequence continues at coordinate 2,940,962 of CM037474.1, forward strand.
GACAAAGAAGGACATGCAAAGGTACATCTTGTTTAATATTATTTTTCATGTTTTAATTACTCTGGATAAAAACAGCTTAGAACAAAACAAATACAACGGAGAGGAATGTAGTGATTGTGCATTATTAAGAGATTGATTTGATTATGTAATAAACCAGCCGGGCGTGACCGTAGCTGGGCCGCAACGTGCTTCCCAGCCACGAGGCAGTCCGTTATCCAACACCAGAACCGAAGGCAGCCTTTGGGTTATCCCTTTAAACTTGTGTGCCAGGCGGGACTCGACGCTTGTTGGGTGCTAAGCCAACGGGTAAGCCTCCAAGAATACAACAAAGTATTAAATTTCATCTTCCGGTTTGAACGGGAAGTCAAGGTCAAATGAGGTCACATTCTGTGTATTGTTTCTTAAGTTGTTACATACTTTCCCAATAATGAATAGAATGTAAAAATCCAATGTGTTGTTTAGAAGTTACAATTTGTTGATACATTAACTTTCACTTTCCAGTTTGAACCGGAAGTCAAGGTCAAATGAGGTCACAGTGTGTAGCGTTTCTTAACTCTTCCGAGCCCTTTCTAATAATGTATAGATGATAAAAATCCAGTGTGTGGTTCAGGAGTTCTGATTTTTTCAAATATTAAATTTCATCTTCCGGTTTAAACAGGAAGTAAAGGTCAATTGGGGACACATTCTGTAAATAGTTTCTAAAATTCTTACATACTTTCCCAATGATCAATAGATTGTAAAAATCGAATGAGTTGTTCAGAAGTTAAGATTTTTTTAAATATGAAATTTCTCTTTCCGGTTTGAACCGGAAATCAAGGTCAAACAGGGTCACAATTTGTGTAGCGCGTGTTAAGTGTATTAAGACCTTTCAGGTGATGTATGGATTGTAAATATCCAATGTGTGGTTCAGGAGTTATGAAATTTTCAAAAAATTGAATTTTTCGCTCGTTGTTTCTTTGTATATTGCACAGTCACGGCAAATGTATTCATACATGTAGCTGTACAGTATGTACAATAGTCTTCAACTTGAGCATCTTGGAACCAAGACTATACACAATGTAAACTCACTACACGTGCTACTGGTTCAGCGTGTGCGCAGGGCCTACATACATGTGCTAATGCACTGTCGTGCCGTCGTGCGTTGTCAACGTGAGTCACGTCAAGAGACACGTGCCCTTTAACCAACGTTGGCTTTAACGTCCGGTTTTGACCAGATGTAAAAGTCAAAATGTTGTCATGTCTGTGCAAAAGTTTGAGCAGGCTCAATCATCTATCACCTGATGCAAACAAATTAATAAAGAAATACGTGGTTTTTGAGATAATAATTTCGTGTAATTTTCAACTTCCGGTTCCAACCGGAAGTCAAGGTCAAATGGGGTCATACTTTTTGTAGCGTTTGTTTAACGTTTAACGACCTATCTGATGATGTATAGATTGTAAAAATCCAACATTTGGTTCAAGAGTTATGATTTGTTTACAGATGTTAAACTTTGATTCATTGTAATTCAATACCTGATGACGTCATCATGACATCATCAAGTTTGTGTCGTCTTGATATTGAGGTCCAATTATCTGATGAGTTTCAATGTTCAATTCAATTTTAATCTTGAATTATGCTGTAAATAAGCCCGAAAATGATGTTTTTCAAGAAAAAAACCCAAAGGCAAACTTTGACCTAGGGGCATGACCTTGAAGAAAAGGTCATACGTCATCATGACATCATCAAGTTTGTGTCGTCTTGATATTGAGGTACAATTATCTGATGAGTTTCAATGTTCAATTCAATTTTAATCTTGAGTTTTGCCCCAAAATTCATTTTTTTAAGAAAAACAAACAAAGGCAAACTTTGACCTTCCGGTACGTTAACTTTTGAAATGTTGCCCCAGTCTTGATCTATCCGATGCTCATTTATGAACATCACAGCTTTCAAATTCAAGGAGATACAGCAAATAGCAAATGGTCATTTTTCAACTTTAAAACCCTTGTAATCCGACACTTGATGACGTCATCATGACGTCATCAAAACTATGCCGTCTTCATATTGAGGTTCAACTGTCTGATGAGTTTCAAGGTTCAATTAAGTTTCAATCTGGAGTTATGCTCTAGAGTAGAGTTCCAGGGAAGAAGAAGAAGAAGAAGAAGAAGAAGAAGAAGAAGAAGAAAAAAAAAACCCAGAACAAAAACAAAGAGGTGTTCGTGCTTGTATTGCACGAACACCTAAAAACAGAACAATAACAAAGAGGTGTTCGTGCTCATATTGCACGAACACCTAAAAACCCCAGAACAATAACAAGATGTGTTCGTGCTCATATTGCACGAACACCTAATAAACATCCTGACAAGATCAATAGCTGTTCCGACCTCTACGTCGGAACAGCTAATAAAAATCCTGACGAAAACAAAAGCTGTTCCGACTGCTATGTCGGAATAGCTAATAAAAATAATAAAAATCTCGACGAAAACAATACCTGTTTCGACTTCTAAGTCGGAACAGCTAATAATCAGACTGATATGCATCTATTACCACAACATTTATCTCTACCACGATCGTGAGCCTTTTGAATCTCATGAAATCATTCGTTGCGTGTCCTGGCCGAGTGGATTAGAACACCGAACTCAAGCTCTGGTGTTTCTGATCACCAGAGTGTGGGTTCGAATCCCAGTCGTGACACTTGTGTCCTTAAGCAAGACACTTAACCACATGCTTCGTCCTTCGGATGAGACGTTAAGCCGTAGGTCCCGTGTGTTGTGTAATGCACATAAAAGAACCCAGTGCACTTATCGTAAAGAGAAGGGGTTCGCCCCGGTGTTCCTGGTATGATTGGCTGCATACATGTATTGCGCCACAGCACCTTGTAAACCATTACATTGTGCTATTAATGAACAGGCCTCATACTTCAAAACGTAGCTCCACATACCTTGCAAGAAATAATACCTTAAAGCGTACCTTGCAAGAAATAATACCTTAAAGCGCTTAGAGGCTGGCCTGCAGTAGGCGCTATACAAATACGTTATATTATTATTATTATTATTATTCTCGGGTTCAATGCACAATACTACACAGAAAACACACGCAGTATGTAAATAAGCCAATAAGTAGGAACATCCCGTGTTAATGGGAGTGACAGTGAAGGCTGCTCAGCCGGAATTCCCCATGAGGAACGGATTAAAAATACACCATAATCAATTACATTTATAACGGTTCAATGCAATTGTTTACAGGTATAAAATTACCTGTACATATGCCAAAATTGTGAGGTACATGTTATATTAATTTCTATGAAATCAAAAGACTTTAATGAAATATTGAAATAAATGTAATATTATCACAACCAAATAATGTCAGTTTTATCTTGGTTATAATTATATAATAATACAATAACTATTTCCCTTAACTTTCCTCAAATGCTTTGTGTCAGGTTTAACCATGGCCGACCAAGAACAACAGACAGCCACCCAGAAACACCGGAAGTTTGTGAGCGAACCAATCGGAAAGAAGCTGGTGGAAGACATACCAGGCATTGGAACAGTATATGCCGAGAAGTTTAGAAGAGCAGGCATCTCGACTGTAAGTTTACTGCATTAGGCCTATAACAATTCTACTGGCAGTAAAAAAAATGCATTGTGACAATATTATCCGCCAAAAAATTGTTTTCCTTTAACAAGAAGTATTTAAGGTATAAATAGAAGGCTATAATTATTTATTAATTATTTTGTTCATTTAATTTTTAGTAGATGTCAATCAACACAACATCAAACCAACCTGCAAACAAATTAAATGGCATGACATTCAACCGACCTACAAACAATGTACTCATCCAAGCAACCTGCAAACAACTTACATGACATCAAACCAACCTGCAACCAATTTACATGACATCTAAACAACCTGCAAACAATTTACATGACATCAAACCAACCTGCAAACAATTTACATGACATCTAACCAACCTGAAAACAATTTACATGACATCTAACCAACCTGAAAACAATTTACATGACATCTAACCAACCTGCAACAATTTACATGACATTGTGGTGACACGAACATTTGTGTGTTTTTAATTTTTGTATCACTTGGCATGCCATACCCAACGGTGTGTCAGAGGTCACCGGTTGGTTACAACACTGCAAGTACCAGCGACACTGTATGTACATGTACATACGTATACATAGTTTGTTTTCATGTCGGGCCATGTGAGAAGCAAGGCATGTTTTTTGGATATAGTGTTTTCTACTGTTTCGTCACGTTCGATGACTCCTCTTCGGATTTACATCAAGGCTCTTTTATCAGGAGTTTGTTTCCTGAGTACCCACACCTGTAGAACAGCGAATATTCTACTGTTAGTTGTGCCACCTTTGGAGAGGTATTGTTCATCACCTAACGTTTCATTAACACTTCAAGATCAAGTGGAACTTTTGTTTTCTTCATGCTCCGCCATCTACATTTACATTGTAACTTCACGCGAACGTCACGTGAGGTAACTTCTGCTTGGAACAGAACTTCATCGTTGTATTGTTAGTGATTTCGTCTATGTATTTCATCTATGTGTGTTTGTAACTTTGTGGACATTACTACTACTACATCAAGCGAATTACTTTGCCTGGTAGGATCTTCGGACTGCCATGACTTGTTGCATGAACACAGCAGTAGCAGCGTGGGTAAGTGACATAATATTTCCATAATCCCCACATTGGTGACCCAGACGTTAGCTATGGCAACAAAAGACGAATCTAAGCCAGGCCAGTCCAAGGATTCAAGCCATCCTACGCCCTTGTCCGGAGTGACTTTGAAATTGCCTCCATTTTGGCCCAACGATCCGGCCCTCTGGTTTGCACAGGTAGAGGCTCAATTTCTCACTCGAAACATCACAGTACAACGCACCAAGTTTGCTTATGTCATCGCCTCATTACAACCAGAGTATGCTTCTGAGGTGCGCGACATACTCATCGCCCCCCCCCTGAGCAGGATGCATACGATTGTCTAAAAACCGCCCTAATCCGGCGTACCACTGCTTCTGAACAGAAAAGACTCCACCAGCTTTTGATCTCAGAGGAGCTTGGTGATCGCAAACCCACACAGTTACTGAGGAGGATGCGACAACTCCTCAGTGACAACACATTGGAAGACAACATACTCAAACAGCTATTCGTGCAACGCTTGCCAACGAATGTACAACTGATCCTTGCCTCAACACAACAAACCGTCTCCATCGAACAACTTGCTGAGCTGGCCGACAAGATCGTTGAGGTGGCAGTGTCACCCGTCGTTGGATCTACCTCGATAATTGCTCCTCAGGCCGCTGCAGTTGCACCTCCGGTTGTACCACCATCCCAGTCCTCTGACATACAGCAACTTCAAGCCCAAGTCCAACAGCTCAGTCTTCAAGTACAGCAGATGTCGTCACGCATGGTCTGTGCAACATCCAGTCGCTCTGGCAATCGCGAGAGTCACAACCACAATCGCACTAACAACCGTAGCAGTAGCCGTGGACGCCGGGATAGGTCCCCAAGTTCTAACCCCGATTCTTCCAGTGAATGTTGGTATCATTGGCGCTATGGCAACGACGCTCACAAATGCAAAGACCCCTGCACATACAACAGCAAAAGAAAGTTGCAGGGAAACGACCAAGCCAGCGGCTAGCAACGACAGGTCCCACTAGCAATGACACTACGAGTCGTCTCTTTTATGTCACAGATAAGCAATCGGGGAGACGTTTCCTAATCGATACAGGTGCAGAGATAAGTGTGTTGCCGCCCACCACAAGCGACCGCAAACATCCATCTAACCAGTATAACCTCCAGGCTGTCAACAAGTCACCCATAGCGACTTTTGGAGAACGATCTCTCACACTTGACATCGGTCTACGTCGAGCTTATTCGTGGGTTTTTATTATCGCTGATTCATCTCTAGCAATCATCGGCGCTGATTTTTTGAGACATTTTGGCTTGTGTGTCGACGTAAAGCATCATCGGCTCATTGACACCACGACCAGCTTGAATGTTCAAGGGATTTGCACAGCAAGTGATTCACCCAGTCCCATGATCACCGTACCTGACGTGGCATCCAGCTACAGCACATTATTACAGCAATATGTGGACATCACTCGACCTTGTTTCAGCGAAACAACATTGCGACACAACGTCACGCACCCCATATTCGCACGAGCGGCCCACCAGTCGCATCTTGTCCCCGTCGACTTGCTTCTGACAAGTTTAAGATAGCTAAAGCTGAGTTTGACCACATGCTCCAAATGGAGATCATCCGCCCATCTGACAGTTGTTGGTCGTCTCCCTTACACATGGTGCCCAAAAAGTCGGGAGACTGGCGTCCCTGCGGAGACTATCGTGCATTGAACCGAATTACGGTGGCAGACAAATATCCCATTCCGCACATCCATGACTTTGCCTCGACACTGCAGGGAAAAACAGTCTTTTCCAAAGTCGACCTGATCAGAGCATACCATCAGATCCCCGTCGAACCAGCCGATGTGCTTAAAACAGCCGTCACAACCCCATTCGGCTTGTATGAATTCACACGTATGCCATTTGGTTTGAGGAATGCAGCCCAAACTTTCCAACGCTTCATGGATCAGGTGGTCCGGGGGCTAGATTTTGTGTACGTATACATTGATGACCTCCTGATAGCCAGCACCAGTGTTGGAGAACATCACTCTCACCTACAGCAGTTGTTTGAACGACTGCAAGAATATGGAGTAGTGATCAACCCAACAAAGAGTCAATTTGGCGCCAGTTCACTGGAGTTCCTCGGACACCACATTTCAGGACACGGCATTTGACCTTTACCTACCAAGGTCGCATCCATTCAGGAGTTTCCCAGCCACAGTCACTACGCCAGCTTCAGGAATTCCTTGGACTGATAAATTTCTACAGGCGCTTCATCCCACACTGCGCACAACTAGTTCAGCCCCTCACGGATTTGCTAGCAGGTCAACCCGTAAAGGCCAAGGTAACGCTAGCACTACCGCCAAAAGCGGCAGAGGCTTTTACAGCTGTTAAGTTGGCACTGGCACAAGCAACACTGTTGGTGCACCCTCACCCCGATGCCCCATTGTGTCTTATGGTCGACGCTTTGGATGTTGCCGTTGGTGGAGTATGTCAGCAGATGATCCATGGAGATTGGCAACCTATCGCATTTTTCTCCAAACGACTTCAGCCAGCTGAGAGAAAGTACAGCACTTTTGGTCGCGAACTCCTCGCTGCGTATCTCGCCGTTCGCCATTTCCGCCATGCTGTGGAAGGTAGAGAGTTTTTCATTTTGACCGACCACAAACCATTGACTCATGCACTCCACTCAACCGCAGACCGGTACTCACCACGTGAAGTCCGCCATCTGGACTACTTGTCACAATTCACCGCCGACATCAGACATGTTAAGGGAACCAGCAATGAGGTTGCTGATGCACTCTCACGCATTAACATGACGTCCCTACCATCAACTCAAATCATTGTGGATTTCGAATCAATGTCCAAACTACAACTAACAGACGAAGACTACTTACAGCATAAGAGCAGCTCAGTCCTACAGTTGAATACCATCCCATTAGCCACTAGCGATGGCACAATCGCATGTGATGTGACTACTGGCGTGCCTCGCCCGTTTGTACCCAAATCTGTTCGTCGTACAGTTTTCAACTCACTCCATTCAATGTCTCACCCTGGCATACGGGCCACCTTGAAGCTCATCAGCGCACGTTTTGTGTGGCCCAACATGAATCGCGACGTCCGCCATTGGTCCAAAACTTGCCTCAAATGCCAGACTACCAAAATACATCGCCACACCGTGACACCATTGGGTATTTTTACCACTCCCGACGCCCGCTTCGACCACGTCCACATTGACCTAGTCGACCCTCTTCCGCCTTCAAATGGATATAGTTACCTGTTAACATGCATCGATAGGTTCACCAGATGGACAGAGGCAGTCCCGATAGCTGACATCACAGCCGAGACAGTGGCTAAGGCATTCGTCAGCAGGTGGATCGCAATGTTCGGCACACGGTCCACTATAACCACCGATCGCGGTTGTCAGTTTGAGTCAGCATTGTTTCGCTCCTTGACAGTATTGCTGGGTAGCAAACGAGTTCGCACGACCTCTTACCACCCCATTGCCAATGGCCTCGTCGAAAGATTCCATCGTCAGCTCAAGGTTTCTCTAAAAGCCCAGGTCGATCCCCGCCGATGGGCTGAGGCTTTGCCACTGATCCTCCTCAGCCTTCGTACGGTTGTGAAGAGAGATCTGGGATGTTCAACAGCAGAACTGGTTTTTGGCACTACACTGCGTCTTCCTGGCCAGTTTGTGGCACCGGACGAGACTCAAGATTTGGAGCCAGACACGTATGTGCACCGCTTACGACAACTTATGCAAAAGTTGAGGCCCACACCTACAAGGTTACACTCCCGAACTGCACAGATCCACAAAGACTTAGCGTCTTGTTCACATGTTTTTGTACGCGCTGATCATGTGCAAAAACCTCTTCAGCCTGCATACAAGGGCCCCTTCAAGATCCTCGAGCGCACAGCCAAGTATTTTCTGCTTGACATGAACGGCGTGAGAGACACTGTCAGTCTGGACCGCTTGAAGGTTGCCTACCTTGACACGGATACCCTTGACCATAATCCCCAACCAGTACCAAACTCTCGACAAGCATCCCAGCCTGTTGCGCAACCTCCGAAAGGACAACGGCAGACAATAGCGCCTCAACCGCCTCAACCTCCTCAACCTACCACACCATCTCAACCACCACGTTCTACACGTTCTGGCCGTCAGGTTCACTGGCCAGCAAAGTACGTCACCTACGACTGTGGTTGATGCTAAGTCCGTTATATCGCTGGCTTCATTTCATTTGCTTGCTAGGAGGGGGCTAATGTGGTGACACGAACATTTGTGTGTTTTTAATTTTTGTATCACTTGGCATGCCATACCCAACGGTGTGTCAGAGGTCACCGGTTGGTTACAACACTGCAAGTACCAGCAACACTGTATATACATGTACATACGTATACATAGTTTGTTTTCATGTCGGGCCATGTGAGTAGCAAGGCATGTTTTTTTGGATATAGTGTTTTCTACTGTTTCGTCACGTTCGACGGCTCCTCTTCGGATTTACATCAAGGTTCTTTTCATCAGGAGTTTGTTTCCTGAGTACCCACACCTGTAGAACAGCGAATATTCTACTGTTAGTTGTGCCACCTTTGGAGAGGTATTGTTCATCACCTAACGTTTTATTAACACTTCAAGATCAAGTGGAACTTTTATTTTCTTCACGCTCCGCCATCTACATTTACATTGTAACTTCACGCGAACGTCACGTGAGGTAACTTCTGCTTGGAACAGAACTTCATCGTTGTATTGTTAGTGATTTCGTCTATGTATTTCGTCTATGTGTGTTTGTAACTTTGTGGACATTACTACTACATCAAGCGAATTACTTCGCCTGGTAGGATCTTCGGACTGCCGTGACTTGTTGCATGAACACAGCAGTAGCAGCGTGGGTAAGTGACATAATATTTCCATAATCCCCACAACATCAAACCAACCTGCAACCAGTTTACATGACATCAAACCAACCTGCAACCAATTTACATGACATCAAACCAACCTGCAAATAAACAATTTACATGACATCTAACCAACCTGCAAACAATTTACATGACATCAAACCAACCTGCAACCAATTTACATGACATCTAACCAACCTGCAACCAATTTACATGACACCAACCTGCAACCAATTTACATGACATCTAACCAACCTGCAAACAATTTACATGACATCTAACCAACCTGCAAACAATTTACATGACATCTAACCAACCTGCAAACAATTCACATGACATCTATTACCAACCTGCAACCAATTTGCATGACAACAAACCAACCTGCAAACAATTTACATGACATCTAACCAACCTGCAAACAATTTACATGACATCTAACCAACCTGCAAACAATTGACATGACATCAAACCAACCTGCAAACAATTTACATGACATCAAACCAACCTGCAACCAATTTACACGACATCAAACCAACCTGCAACCAATTTACATGACATCAAACCAACCTGCAAACAATTTACATGACATCAAACCAACCTGCAACCAATTTACATGACATCAAACCAACCTGCAAATAAACAATTTACATGACATCTAACCAACCTGCAAACAATTTACATGACATCAAACCAACCTGCAACCAATTTACACGACATCTAACCAACCTGCAACCAATTTACATGACACCAACCTGCAACCAATTTACATGACATCTAACCAACCTGCAAACAATTTACATGACATCAAACCAACCTGCAAACAATTTACATGACATCTAACCAACCTGCAACCAATTTACATGACATCAAACCAACCTGCAACCAATTTACATGACATCTTACCAACCTGCAAACAATTTACATGACATCTAACCAACCTACAACCAATTTATATGACATATGACCAACCTGCAAACAATTTACATGACATCTGACCAACCTGCAAACAATTTACATGACATCTAACCAACCTCAGACCTGCCAACCTTGTAAAAAAAAATTGAGTACCACATTAGCACAGCGGCATTAAAACCAGAAGCCTGTGCACGGTGACATACCGGGGTAACCCAGAAGCCCAACTACATGTACTGTTGGCACTGTATTTTCCAATTGCCTAGATCAGATGTCACTCAAGGGGCAAAAAAATTGTTAGGGGGGGGGGAAATTGACCAGGGGTTCCCCTACGGGCGGTAAGCCCATTTTGACTGATTTCTGTTCCAATATCATGTATAAATCTCAATGAAAAACACAATTCAATAATGTACAAAAAGTACTTTTCACCAAAAATTGGCCAGGGGTTTCCCTACGGGCGGTGAGCCCATTTTGACTGATTACTATTCCAATAATTTATATGAAAAGCACTGTTCAACAATTTTCCTAAATTATTAGCAACTCACTCGGCATGCAAATAACTTGACAATAATAATGTAATGCGAAAGGTTCCATCTTTGGTTGCCCAGTAAACGGACAAACGAAAGCCTATCGTAGATTTACATGACATCTAACCAACCTGCAACCAATTTACATGACACCAACCTGCAACCAATTTACATGACATCTAACCAACCTGCAAACAATTTACATGACATCTAACCAACCTGCAAACAATTTACATGACATCTAACCAACCTGCAACCAATTTACATGACATCAAACCAACCTGCAACCAATTTACATGACATCTAACCAACCTGAAAACAATCTAGTTTCGTCAAGGATTTGAAAAAATGCAGGCTCGCTTATAGTGCTTGCACAAAGTAAAGCAAGCGTGATTTGTATTTATTTATCTAATTTTATTAAAATTTGGGGGTTCAAATGCTTTATCTTAACTTTGACCGTACTAATACTAGCTGGAAATACTTATACCTTTTTTATTGTATCTTTAAACATTACTTTTTCTGTTGAACTTGTTCCCCCGTTATTGATTAATTTTGAACTAATTTGAGGAGTTAACATAAATCCTTGTGTAAGGAAAATTCATAATTCATTACCTACATCTTATGAGTGTCCTCATGTATTTTTTAATGTCTATTTGTTGTGTGTTTATATCTAGGCACAGATGTTTCTTGGACATTATCTTACATTTGATGGAGACTTATCTGGTTTCCTCAAATGGTTTCAGAAAATAGTAGGCTCTTCACACGCTAGCAGTGGACAAGCTTCCTTCGACGCCTTGAAAGAATGGTGCCAACGATTCATGTAATTGTAGCCTGATTCCAATTAGGCTTTAGTAATTAGAGGTAGCGAAGCACCAAAAAGCTTGCAAATCTGATCAAATTTTGCAATGAATGTTGAAGCTAAGGCTAAAACACAAATTGTTTGGTTTAACTCGTCTTCAAATAATCATCATCGTTTCTCTTAATTATATATTTTGTTCATTACCTTATTCTTCGTATTGAAAATTCAACAACAACATATTTTCTACTTAAAGGTTTTCATCGCGGGATGTTGTTCACCATCAAAATCGATGGTGCACACGGCAATTCAATATTTGATGTTGCCACATTGGCAAAAAAATACACAGTCACTCTGATTACAAGCCCTAATATTGAGCCCTCTATGTCCACAGACTAATTGACATAGGTATTAGCAGCCGACATGGTCGGGAAAAACACATGTTGCTTTAATGCTTTCTCAATCACGATGATCTCTCTGGACTACGTCCAAATAAAAGATACAACATACCACGGCCTTGCTATTGCCTAATAACCATGCTTCACACTCGAAATGTTAAACCAAAAGAACCCATTCGTATAAAACGCTGATATCGGTATCACAAATTCTTCATACACTGACTAAAGAGCCCTCTCTTCACAAGGTAGACATAATGTCCTGACGGTCTATGTGTCTTTAACTGAAAACGAAACTATGTTTTTGCCTAATATGTAACTATACGTGTAATGAACACCATTTTAGAACCATGCACATTAATTACTTCACTGTTTTCGGCAAAGTACTCTAGGGAGTCAAAGTCCTTGATATCCTAGACTGGACCATTCCATATATCTAAGAGGGGGGTCAGGTCCCAGAGTTGTGCAGTTTTTTGTTTTGGGGGGTTTTGTTTTGAGGGGCTGAAAATTATTTTCACTCATAAACTTCGAGCACAAAATTGTAAAGATATACAGGCCATGCACACTTGACCTACCCAGATCTAACCTTCTGATAAAGTGGAGCCATCTATTCTTTGTAGCAGGCTTCCAGATGTCTTGCTGACAGCCTGTGCTGGGGTCTTTGGTTTCAAACACCCCTCCCCTGCCAATCAAACTTTTTGGCTTATGGGGAGTCAGTAACTGGTGGAACATTCATTCATTTGTGTAATCCCTAGGGTTTATTCCCACACTTAAGGGTTTATAATGAAACACATTGACTAAGCCTATACAGTAAATTTCAACAAAATCAAATAAATCATGACAAACACTAGACCTGTGCTTTACGAAGTACACAGCAGGAATATGATATTAGTCGAATAGCATTTTCTCAGCATTACTGATCATTAGCTGACTTGAATGCCCCTTCCAAAGAGAACTTTAACAAAGGGCACAAAAATATTAACCCCCCCCCTCAAAAATTGAACAATAATAATAATAATAATAATAATATATTAAAACCCTGCGTGACACTATAACAAAAAAATCACACGCTTACACCATAGAGGAAGGAAGAGACTTACACCCTCGTGTCCGTATTGATGTTAGCTAGTGTGTGGCCCCTTAATGTAGCCCGAGCCCTAAATGTTGCCCGACCTAAATGTAGCCCCAAACATGTACCTAAATGTCGCCCGACCTAAATGTAGCCCCAAACATGTACCTAAATGTCGGTACATTTAGGTCAGGGCGACATTTAGGTACAGGTTTGGGGCTATATTTAGGTCGGGCGACATTTAGGGCTCGGGCTACATTTAGAGGCCGCACAAGTGTGTAATACATTTTTTATGGAGAACACAATCACTTTTAAATCGACCAAACCATTAGATATAGATCCTTTTGACTAAATACAATAAATTCAAGCAAAATTTCTTTTGAGATGTATGGTGTTCTATAAAGGACACTTATCTGTTTTCTCGTGCCTGTGGAGAGGTCCCTCGTGCCTGTGAGCAAAACCCTTGTGTGTGAGCAAAACCCTTGTGTGTGTGAGCAAAACCTCAGGTGTGCCTGTGAGCAAAACTCGTGCGTGTGAGCAAACACACGACGAGGGTTTGCTCACAGGCACGAAGGTTGTTTGCTCACACGCACACAGGTTTACTCACAGGCAGGAGGGTTTTGCTCACACACACAAGGGTTTTGCTCACACACACAAGGGTTTTGCTCACACACACAAGGGTTTTGCTCACACACACAAGGGTTTTGCTCACACGCACACAGGTTTGCTCACACACACAAGGGTTTTGCTCACACGCACACAGGTTTGCTCACAGGCACGAGGGTTTTACTCGCACGCACAAGGGAACTCTCCACAGGCACGAGAAAACAGACAAGTGACCTTTATAGAACACCATAGAGATGAGCCCACATGTGTCTCCTTGTACAGTTTATACCACTTTACTGCCTCTGCAACCATTTGTTGGAATATAACACCTTTGTTTACACAACTCAGCAAGAACATCATAATCTTATACATCTTACCATAGGGTCTAACTAATCCTTGCAACACCATCCTACTCAATTATCCAAATAAACTACCAGGGCAGTGCTCAGAGCCCTGTACAAGTCTATAGAGAAGAAGCAATCTGATAACCTTATGGTTCGTTTCACCCAGTAGTAGCTATTAGTCCCAAGGCTAAGTAAATGCTGTATAATTCCTGTGGGATGTCCGTGAGAGCTGGTCATTGGTGGATTTTTTGGGGGGAAAAAACCCCCAATGGTAACAAAATAATTGGCGTGCTATTTGGCTAGGTATAGTTGGGGAGCTTGGAATTTATTTGAAGAAGAAAAAATTGGCGGAGTACTGACTGTTTAAATAAAAACGTACACTTGATAAGTGACCGATGGCTTCATTGAAGGTTAGTAATGAAGTTACAAGTATCCATTTCCCCAAAAATGCACTTGTGCACAGCTGATTGGCTCGGTGGTAACCAGTTGCTATATGGTCACCTTCTGATTGGCTATGGAACCCTGCAGGAAAAGCACACCTTCCCTCAGTAGATTGTCTTTGCAATTGTTTGATGACCAGGGAGTTGAAACATCTGAAGTTGATTTATGCAACTTAAATATCACGGTTTTAATATTTTTGCTCAATAAAATCAGTAAAAAGGTTGCTTCCATTCTATTGTCACAATTTAGACTTCATTGTGTTTTATTCTTTAGAATTATTCATAATAGTATAACAAAATGAATTTAGAAAACCGATCAAGGCACATACACAAAATCACAAAAGCATTTTAGTAGATGAGAAATGGAAATTGTTTGTTTAGGTGTAGCAGAGGTACCAACCTGAAATTGATCAAGCATACAAAAATGACGCTAAAGTCAGGGCACAAAATGTACGCTAGGCTGCCACTAAGGCGCCGAGCCCATTTTTATTTACAGGTAAAATAAGAGTTTTGTTACTTCTTTTTACAATTTGCTGCATAGTAGGTGGGTCCGAAAATTAAGCAAGCTAACATAATGAATAAACAGATGGGATGTTTCTTTGTAAAAAGAGACTATTTCAAATTAAACGAGAGAAGTGAAAACTTCTAGTAGATTTTCAGGAATTGAATTTGATTTTTTGAGATGGCAATTTAAGGCTGTACTGTGAGTTTGGTGTCACCAAAAGTTTTCAGTATTTGGTTTGGAGAAAAAACAATTTGCCCAAGGAAGAAGATCAGCTAAATATAGACTGATTACGGCCCTGTATGATGTGCTAACGAGAACTACATTGTGGGCTGTTTTGGGGTAAAAAATGTGTTGCTGTTTTTCTACATCGTGGGTTACTCAATGTTGTTAACAAAACAAAAGTTAAAAAAAATAAATGGAAAGTAAACAAAAAAGTACGAACATTCCACAATGTCTCTCTATCTAATCTACTTAGATGTCTTTGAATTTATTTGAAGATAATTGAATACTGAATACTTTTGGTGAAATTCTGGTATTGATAACTTCTTTTAAACCTTTTGTATACATGTGATGTAAACTATTAAATCTTATAATAATTGGTACAGTTTGACCGTATGATATGAGGGTGTGTGGTTCACTACATTTATAGCAAAGGAAATTATCGTAGCAGTTGGTTAGTGATGAGTTTTCCTATAGAATAGTTGGAGATAAACAATAAACATAATCTCCAGAGTTGACATGCTATTGGGAATGTAATACTACTTGATTAACAATATGAAAGTAAAATCGTTTCAACAAAATAAAGAAGAAAACCTGAGAATAACACTTGACCTCCGTTTCCGGTTACTTTGTAAATAATTTAGAATTTTTTTCCGACTGACGGTCATGTTAAACCTATGCAATAGACGCACACATTTGGGCGTGATTGTCAAATGGGGTTTCTAACAATAAGCATCCTCATCCCAAGTTTTAATTTTGTTTCAATGTTAATTTGAACAGATTTTTTGTATTTTACACAAATTTAAAATTTATTTATTACGACGTGCTATGGGTATTTTTATTTTCAAGAATTTTGTATTTTTAAAAGAAGATTTGATTTCATGGAAAAATATAGTCTTTGTTTGAGTTTTGTTCTCGCAATAAAAACTTACTCTTAAAGAAGCAGCTGCAGCTTCTGATAGTATGAAGCATTTTGAGAAACATTTCACTTCGAAGAAATGTGAGTATGGAAAAATGTATCAGGTTTTTGTCCCCCAAAAATTGAATCTGAGAAGCGTTTCTGTCAGAAACGTTTTGCAGTAAACTTGACATCCACGTTTATTGCCGCTTGTTTTGCTGACGTTCGTGGGTACGAAGTTCTTGCACTTTGACAGGCAGCACTATGTAGCACTCTCTATCAAGCAGTTTTGAACTTGAATCGTGCAATTCATCTTTTGTGTAAAATTTTGGTATTTACTGTCTTGAATTAATCGGTATTGAGTGAGAATGGAGGAGCAACATCCCCCGAAAAAAACTGTTTTGGTCGGCGGGAAGGCCATTCACGAAAAGTGTTAAGGCACATTGACTGGCTGACTGGCGAGTTGAATTTTGAATCTTTACTCAGTCATATTCTATGCTTCCTAGAGATTTTCTTTTGGACGAGTCCTTTTCGTTACTGCTATTGCTAAATTCAAAGTTGTAAAAATAAGATGCTTCTTCATGAATTAAAAAATTACATTAACAACGAAGGTAGTTTTGATGATAATGATGAAGGCAATAATACATCTTAAATAACTATTTTCATTACATAGTTTCCAGAGTAAATAAATACCAATACATGTAGTACAACTGTGATTCTTGAAAAGAAATTGCAAATCGGGCGAGTACTTCTTGAGATCTGTCACACTTCCGGTTGACCCGGAAGTAAAGGTCAACCTGGGATCTTCAATGTTTCATGCTCAAAGGATCTATAACTGAAAAGAAATTGAAAATTGGTTGTGTAGTTCTTGAGATATGGTCCCACTTCCAGTTGACCGGGAAGTAAAGGTCAACCCGGGGTCACGGTAACCGAAGTTCAATCTTTAATGCTCAAAGGATCTCTAACTGAAAAGAAATTGAAAATCGGTTGAGTAGTTCTTGAGATATGGTCTCACTGCTGGTTGACCCGGAAGTAAAGGTCATCATGGGGTCACGGTTACCCAAGGCTAATCTCCAATGCCCAAGGAGTCTATAACTGAAAAAAGTTTGAAAATCGCTTGTGTATTCTTGAGATATGGTGTCACTTCCGGTTGACCCAGAAGTAAAGGTCAACATGGGGTCATGGTACCCAAGGCTAATCTCCAATGCCCAAGGAGTCCATAACTGAAAAAAAGTTTGAAAATCGGTTGTGTAGTTCTTGAGATATGGTCCGACTTCCCGTTGACCCGGAACTAAAGGTCAACATGGGGTCACGGTAACCCAAGGCTAATCTCCAATGCCCAAGGAGTCCATAACTGAAAAAAGTTTGAAAATCGGCTGTGTACTTCTTGAGATATGGTGCTGCAAAGATTAACTAATTAAAGCTATGAATTACCGTAATTTGACACCTGATGATGTCACAGTAACAAAAATGTGTTTTTCATACTAATAAATTTGATAACGTACACGATGGTATGTAACTTATCCCAATCCAATGCCTTTTAACGAAAACCCTATTAGAACGTACGTATATCCTCTCCCGATAAGGATTCCAATATCACGGCAGTCTTTGACGCCTAGCCGTGATTGCGCAATCACGGCACAATTTGCCAGCTAGCCATGGGTCCGGTTTGTCACTTCATCGTTAATTATCTTGTAAATACATTGTACCTTGATTAGTTTTAATGGTCTGGAATAACTCTTAGTGAAACCATTCGTGTTTTAAAAAAAAATTCTTTCTTTTAGGTAACTAAAATTTTGCTTATTTGAAAAAGTTGTGTTTTTGACCAACTAAAGACTTACACTTTTCAGAGCCATTGGCTTTTGTACACAGATACAAAACGGGCAATTAATGACGTCATGGTGGCGTCGTCCAAAATGTTAGGCCATCAAATAGTTATACAGTACCCCACAAGTATAAAATCGATAAAAGTTTGACGATCGGACGTTTACTTTTTGAGATATGGTGGTCTAAAGATTGGCTCATTAAATATTCATGTCATTATAACTAAGTAAACTAATTAATTAATTTAAGCTAATTACATTTAACTATAACTTCAACACTTTAATATGATATAGGATCTGACTCTTTTATACTAAGCCAAGTATGACTTTTGGACGTAACAAAATACACCTTTTTCCCCCAAAATGGAAAAAACTAACAATTATAGCGCCCCAAACAGTGGTAATAGAAATAAAATGTAATGTCATTTTATTGATTATGTCAAAACAAACACGTTTGCTAAATTTGAATAGCATTCGGCCAAAATATGGAAATAAGATAGAAAATACGAGTTTCGACTAAAACAAAAGAGCAAAAAAATACAAAAAATTGCCCATAAAAGGCCAATTTTTGAAACTGTTTGAAAAGACTTTAGAACTTTGTGAAACCTGGATAAAAATCACACAATTGTTTTAGAAAATACGGAAGGGGGTGCAGTATGTGCCCCCCCCAGCTGATTATGTATTGTACCTTTTAAAGGCATTGTACACGTTTGGTAATTACTCAAAATATATATTAGCATAAAAACTGACTTGGTAACGAGCAACAGAGAACTGTTGATAGTATAAAACATTGTGAGAAACGACTCCCTCTGAAGTAACGTAGTTTATGAGAAAGAGGTAATTTCTCACTAAAATAATAAAAACTTCTTGCAAGAAGCACACAAATTTGTACAACAAGGGTGTTTTTTCTTTCATCATTTTCTTGCAACTTCGATGACCAATTGAGCCCAAATTTTCACAGGCTTGTTATTTTATGTATATCATCAGCAAGTGCCAAAAACATGAAAAATCGATAAAAAACTTATTCTGACTTTTTTGTTGGTTTCGATTTAGTTGAACGGTATCTAAGAATTTACAAAGTTTTAGGTCTAAAAATCGTCTTTTTTCTTAATTATGCTAAGTTGATGAAAGACAAAAACCTCAAGAACCTGGAAATGCATTTTCACAAAGAGCCAAAAAACCTTTTTGTCACGCGCCTGTGTTAAAGACACGGCTGGCACATCGCAAATCATGAGTGCTCCGGCTTTTGAGTTTTCACGAAGTGCCAAAAACTTTGACCTATAATGTTTTACGAAAAGGCCAAAAAAGTGCCACAACCGGGAACTGCGTTTTCACGAAGAGCCTAAAAGTGTATTGCTCTAACGCGTGGTTTTATCCGCTGGCACAGTGCCAAAAGTGGGTACTCCGGCTTTTGCGTTTTCACGAACAGCCGAAATCTTTACACACGACGCGCTGCACACAGACCACGTTTTGTGCAGTTTTCACGAAGGGACAATTTTGTTAATTAAATAAATACTCATTAATTAAACCGTTATGGACAAAATTGAAAACAGATTTGTATGATTTGAGATCTCTACTTCCCTGATATGTAAAATTTCAAAGGTTAAATTGCGAATAGTCTACCAACCAGGAATTTCAAAATTAGCTTACTTCAAACGCGGTTTTCTCCAAACATACATTTTTGGCTGCAGGGGACTTTGGCACTTCGTGAAATTGCTGACGACGATATGTTGGGATACACCAAATGAGAACACTGGTCTTTGACAATTACCAAACGTGTACGATGCTTTTAACAACCTTGTAAGAATTTCTCAAAAATTGATCTGACAATCACACAGAGTAAAGTACCCAGTTGTATTTCATGAATATATGATTTAAACTATGGGACTAAAAAAATTGATACGATGACGACAAAGTGAAAGACAATCTACCAGGGCACTATTGACTAATGTGTTATAAAAACTCACTATTAGTTGAAACCCTGGGGCCATCGCCGATGTTTAAAATATCATTATAAATCAAAAGTCATTTGATTTCTTCCGTAAAGATTGAATTTGCAGGGTCAGTTATTCTTTAGTTTCCTTGAAAATAGTAGCAAAATGAAAACCTATATACCCAGTTTTGGGGATGTACACAACACTAT
The DNA here is from genome assembly GCA_021014325.1 of Plazaster borealis. Classification (NCBI taxonomy): domain Eukaryota; kingdom Metazoa; phylum Echinodermata; class Asteroidea; order Forcipulatida; family Labidiasteridae; genus Plazaster; species Plazaster borealis. The sequence goes on from CM037474.1 coordinate 2,961,161, forward strand.
TAGGAGTCTCATACTGGCATATAGTCAATACAGATTCCTTGCATGACTGCACCTCGGAAGTCAAAGTTCAAATACAAATTTTTTTATAGTCATTCAAATGTCTATGCAAAGTACCAAGGTGTGAACGACAAAAGAGTTAATAAAAGAAACTCAACTAATGGAAATTGTGCTCAAGCTATTGAAAATGATTGGTCGTTTTGAATCATGTGGTCCATGCAGCCCCTGGGGAAACCCACAATACATACCACTCCCTAAAATTAAGCTCACAAGCCATATCTGGGCCATGTTAGTTCCTAGCTTGGAGGATAAACCTTGGATGATTTTTTCCTTTCTAGCGGTGATTATTACCACAAGGGCAGTTTCCTAAATTGTCTCAACATAAAGCCTTAATTTTTGTCTGATATTTGAACCCGGAACAAGTTGAATTTTTCTACCATATATCAGCTTTTATCTGTGAAGTTTCAAATTGTTTAAGTTCGCTCTGCAGTCTGCGCAGTGCTAGCATCATCGGGTCTTTGGCTGGTAACACGCAATGACCAGGGGCTTGGAGGCAATAACCAGTGGCAAGGAGGCAATGACCAGGGGCATGATGGCAAAGAGCAGGGGCATGGAGGCAATGACCAGGAGCATGAAGGCAATGACTAGGGGCATGAAGGCAATGACCAGGGGCATAAAGGCAAAGACCAGTGGCATGAAGGCAAGAACCAGGGGCATGAAGGCAAAGACCAGGGGCATGAAGGCAATGGCCAGGGGCATGGAGGCAATGACCAGGGGCATGATGGCAAAGACCAGGGGCATGAAGGCAATGACCAGGGGCATGAAGGCAATGACCAGGGGCATGAAGGCAATGACCAGGGGCATGGAAGCAATGACCTGGGGCATGGAAGCAATGACCAGAGGCATGAAGAAATGACCAGGGGCATAAAGGCAATGACAAGGGGCATGAAGGCAATGACCAGGGGCATGAAGGCAACGACCAGGGGCATGATGGCAAAGAGCAGGGGCATAAAGGCAATGACCAGGGGCATGAAGGCAATGACCAGGGGCATGAAGGCAATGACCAGGGGCATAAAGGCAAAGACCAGGGGCATGGAGGCAAAGACCAGGGGCATGAAGGCAAAGACCAGGGGCATAAAGGCAAAGACCAGGGACATGGAGGCAATGACCAGGGGCATGGAGGTAATGACCAGGGACATGGAGGCAATGACCAGGGGCATGGAGGCAATGACCAGGGCCATGGAGGCATTGACCAGGGCCATGAAGGAAATGACCAGAGCCATGGAGGCAATGACCAGGGGCATGAAGGAAATGACCAGGGGCATGGAGGCAATGACTAAGGGCATGAAGGCAATGACCAGGGGCATGGAAGCAATGACCAGGGGCATGGAAGCAATGACCAGAGGCATGAAGCAATGACCAGGGGCATAAAGGCAATGACCAGGGGCATGAAGGCAATGACCAGGGGCATGAAGGCAACGACCAGGGGCATGATGGCAAAGAGCAGGGGCATAAAGGCAATGACCAGGGGCATGAAGGCAATGACCTAGGGCATGGAAGCAATGACCAGGGGCATAAAGGCAAAGACCAGGGGCATGAAGGCAAAGACCAGGGGCATGAAGGCAATGGCCAGGGGCATGGAGGCAATGACCAGGGGCATGATGGCAAAGACCAGGGGCATGGAGGCAATGACCAGGGGCATGAAGGCAATGACCAGAGGCATGAAGCAATGACCAGGGGCATAAAGGCAATGACCAGGGGCATAAAGGCAAAGACCAGGGGCATGGAGGCAAAGACCAGGGGCATGAAGGCAAAGACCAGGGGCATAAAGGCAAAGACCAGGGACATGGAGGCAATGACCAGGGGCATGGAGGCAATGACCAGGGACATGGAGGCAATGACCAGGGGCATGGAGGCAATGACCAGGGCCATGGAGGCAATGACCAGGGCCATGGAGGCATTGACCAGGGCCATGAAGGAAATGACCAGAGCCATGGAGGCAATGACCAGGGCCATGAAGGAAATGACCAGGGGCATGGAGGCAATGACTAAGGGCATTGAGGCAATGACCAGGGCAATGGAGGCAATGACCAAGGGCTTGAAGGAAATGACCAGGGGGCATGGAGGCAATGACTAAGGGCAATGAGGCAATGACCAGGGACATGGAGGCTATGACCAGGGGCATGAAGGTAATGACCAGGGGCATGGAGGCAATTGCCTCCGTTGCCTCAATGAAGTATCTGGCCAGTTTTGCCAGAGTGTAACATGGAAGATAAAAATGGGGAGGGGGGGCTTGTACAAACTAGATCCTTGCTTACTCACCCAAGTCTCTAGATTTCTTCTTTGTTTTGACAGTAAACACTTTGCACCATCAACACACAGGGGCTGCAAAGGAAACAAAATAAGTCCAAATAATAATCAGCTCAGACATGTCAAAGGAAAAATTCTGATGAGTTTTTTTTTTTACATTTAAATTTTGAAATTTTCGTTGCTCTGCACTCAAAAACAAAAACCAATGAAACTACCTTATGGGTTACAATCATGGCAAGTAGGATGGAAAGATACTGTGCATGAATTTAAACCTGACAACTATTCTGTATGGGCGACCTTGAGTATCGCAAAACATAAATGGGTTCGGCATAAATCTGCCTTATTTTAATAAAACATTTAAAACACTTGTTGTTGTACAGCTTCTTCTTTTGGAGGTAGTGTTTGGCACAATTTATCAATAATTGGGTAATTTATTAGCGTTATTTCATTAAATGATAAATTGTTATTCATATTTTACGCAGTGAAGGTCGCCCATATCTTTGCCAAAACTCCCAGTTGTGATATCACAATTAAACTACACATGCACTAAAAGATAGACACATAGACACTACCAATGTATTAACTTTTCTCTTTTTACATGTACACACCCAAAGCCCATACACTCATTCATAAGCATAGAACCAGCCAGTGTAAATACCTATAAGACCTTGACCGTAACAAACAGTACAGTATTGATACTTATCAGAATAACCTGCCAAGTTTGAATCTGAACGGCTTAGTCAAAGTTATTCATGCATACTACACTGCATTCACACAACACAAACACAAAGACTTAAATATAGAATTTGGTCTTTCCACATTAGCAATGTCCGTAGTCAGACATCCGGTACCAGGTAGGGAGTGTCACTGTGTAATAGTCCAACAGACCATTGCTTGTATATCCTACTCAACTAACAGATTGGATTGCTGTGTTTCAAGCCAACTTCTTCTGGCATAATTCAAGTAAGTTGTTTAAAATTAGTCAAAGGCAATCAGGGTGGAACTTGTTGAGATTTCTTTTTGGAATAATGATTTTTTTTAATAGACACATCAAGGGCAGAAAGATTTAATGTCTAGTACTTTATATCCAAGTTGAAATTATTCAAAATTTCATAACCAAATTCCTGATTGAAATACCAAAATCAAATCCAGTGTGATAATAACCAGCCAAACTCCAACCAGTATTTAAACTAGAATATTTAAATATAGGCTGACCAAAACAAATTAAAAGATATGTGCCATAACTGCCTTGATCATCATGGCCTATCAAAGCTTGTTATTAATAAAACATAAATCAACTGGAAGTATAGAGGTCTGTTGCGGCCCCATTTCTGTATTTTACCCCTTCATTTAAATAATGCTGTCTGGGAATGCCCCCAACAACAAGCCACGCCTCAACATGTATTAAATGTTACTTCACTGGATGAGAACAAGAATTGTTCTGAAATGCTAGATGTAGATGAACCCCCAAATGCTTAACAGAGTCAACAACACCAGGCCAGGGCCACAAAATTTGACCATTTTTCAACAATCCATGAAGCCAAATAAGACAATCAGGGTGGAATTTGTTGAGATTTCTTTTTGGAATAATGATTTGTTTAATAGACACATCAAGGGCAGAAAGATTTAATGTCTAGTACTTTTTATCTATGTTGAAATTATTCAGAACTTCATAAAAACATTCCTGATTGAAACATCAACATAAAATCCAGTGTGATAATAACCACCCAAATTCCAACCAGTGTTGAAACTAGAATATTTAAATATAGGCTAACAAAAACAAATTAAAAGATCTGTACCATAACTGCCTTGACATTATGCCATATGAAAGTCTGTTATTTTTATAAAAAATAAATCTCACTTGATGTGATAATGCAAACTAATGCAAACTTCTTTTTAAACCAAAGATGAATAAAAACCATCAAGCTATATATATATTGTATACTCGGTACTTTGCCGAGTTCTGAGGGGAAAAACGGATTCAATTTGCCTCTCGCCAACGGACAAGCTCGGTGATCTAGTGGTAAAACATCTGCTCTAGCAAGGCAAAGGTTGTAGGTTCGAATCCCACATGAGTAATATGCCTGTGGTTTCTTTTTCACAGAACTCTGGGAAATTTCTGATTACAAAACAAACACTTTCCCAAGTCATTTGAATGTTATGGTCTTGGTCATTCAGAAGGTGTAAATGATAACAGGGTTAATATTCCCATTGGCGTATTAGACAGGGGAGGTGGCTTTATATTTAACCAAGACAAATCCTGTGCAAGAGATTTCATGTGTGATGACGTCAGGTGAATTGGGTCAGTACCAAGTTATTTTGATTGTACAGAGTTTACCGGTACACTATAAACATATTCCTTGCATGACTGCATCTTGATGTACAGCTCTGTTCGACAGTCAAAATTTGAATGTCAATACAAACATTTTCATGCCCTTCAAAGTGTTTATGGAAAGTGCCAAGGTGTATGACAAAAAAAGAAACTCAACCAACTGAAAATTCTGCCCCAAGCTATTCAAACTTACCTGTCGTTTTGTATACAAATTATCACAATGATCAATGCAGCTCCCCAAGGGCCAATTGGGAAACTCAGAAAGCTTGGGAAGCCCAGAATCTTGCACCAACACCCTCTAGCATCCCTCGCCCTCTTGCCCCAAATGTGACCAAAGAAAAGGAAAACTAGGCTGTGTTTGGTGTTTGAAATTAAAATACTTTTTGGTGCATTCATCAAGTAGCAACCAGAAACTGAAATAATTAACTCAACTAAAGTAATTACCACTTTGTAGTACCTCCACTTCTTGCAAGTGGTTTCGGTAAAGTATAAAGCCACCTCCCTCCTTAAATTGAAAATGTATATTATATCTAATACCACTTGAAGTGCCAGGCTGGATGTATTGTATTGTACCTTTGAAAAACCTTGAAGGATTTTCTCAAAGGTTTATCTAATAAACCAACATGTTGAACCATCCACACTCCATATTGAACCATGGAACTGAACAAGAAATGATGACAACAAAAAGGACACAAGGCGTGATAAAAAATCCTTTTCAGTCACCGAGTAAATCCTGGGATTGTCATCAATGCTTTTATCATTATTATACATCAAAAGTGATTTGTTTTCTTCAACAAGGACCAAATTTGCAGAGTCAGTTATTTTTGAGTTTCCTTGAAAACCTATTCACTGGGTTCTACACAACACCTGCAGGAGTCTCATACTAGCATATAGTGTATACAGATTCCTTGCATCACTGCACCTTGATGTACAGCTCTGTTCAACAGTAAAAGTTCAAATTAAAACATTGTCATAGTCATTCAAATGGCTATGCAAAGTACCAAGGTGTGAACGACAAAAGAGTTACTAAAAGAAACTAAGTAATGGAAAATTCTGCCCAAGCTATTGAAAATGATTGGTCGTTTTGAATCATGTGGTCCATGCAGCCCCTGGGGAAACCCACAATACATACCACTCCCTAAAGTTCAGCTCACAAGTCGTATCTGGGCTATGATAGTTCCTAGTTTGGAGGATAAACCTTGGTTGATTTGTTTCCTATCTAGGAGTGATTATTACCACAAGGGCAGTTTCCTAAATTGTCTCAATATAAGGCCTTACTTTTTGTCTGAAATTTCAAATAGTGAACCTGGAATACGATTAATTGTTCATTTTAGCTTTTATCTGTGAAGCTTCACGTCATTTAAGTTAGCTTTGCAGTCTGTGCAACGCTAGCATCATCGGGTCTTTGGCTGGTAAGTAATAGTCAATTCTATTTATTTTTTTCTTTGTTCAACCCAAAATCATTTAATATTTACCCAGTAAGTTTCCCTTGTGGTCCATTACTTGATATATGATATATAAAAAAAAAAGTCGCATCCCCTGAAGGTGATCCCCGGCTGCCGCTTCCCAGGTTGTATCGTATGGGTGTGATCCCTGGCTACACGGGCAGTTTGCGGTTGAATGGCTTTCTGACTGGCACCCCCCGAACAAAGATATTGACAAAATAGGGAGACCGCCAACATAGGGCTAGATAGCTCAGTTGATAGAGCGCCGGCACGTTAAACCGGAGGTCGTTGGTTCAAATCCCACTCTAGTCAATTTTTCTTTGTTCAACCCAAAATCATTATATATATATATATATATATATATAGTCAATTTTTCTTTGTTCAACCCAAAATCATTTAATATTTACCCAGTCAGTTTCCCTTGTGGTCCATTACTTGAATTATATGATATATAAAAAAAAGTCGCATCCCCTTAAGGTGATCCCCGGCTGCCGCTTCCCAGGTTGTATCGTATGGGTGTGATCCCTGGCTACACGGCAGTTTGCGGTTGAATGGCTTTCTGACTGGCACCCCCCGAACAAAGATATTGACAAAATAGGGAGACCGCCAACCTAGGGCTAGATAGCTCAGTTGGTAGAGCGCCGGCACGTTAAACCGGAGGTCGTTGGTTCAAATCCCACTCTAGTCAATTTTTCTTTGTTCAACCCAAAATCATTATATATATATATATATATATTTTTTTTGGGGGGGGGGGTGCTCCGTCTGAATGTAAGAATTTACTCCATTACACCAAAGGCCAAGAGCATCAGACGATTCGGTGTTTTGACAGATTTGACAGAGCAAGGACATCCTCCGTTCGCTTCTGTGCACAGAGCAATTGGGGACATCGCTAAAAAAAACTAAGTCCAAACAATGGGAGGACACTGAGAAGTTTTTGGTTTACCATGTCAACAAAAATGTGTGGGTGTGTGCGGGTGTGTGGGGGAAGGGTTGAGCCCAGAACCTTGTGCCCCACCCTCTTGCACCCCTCCACCCTGATGCCCCCCAAATGAGATTGAAGAAAACACTAGGATTTGTTTTGTGTTAACAATTATGACAACTTTCTAGAATTTTGTCTTGCACTTCTTGCAAATGGTTTCTCTTGGTAAAGTTTAAAGCCACCTCCCTTGAGTTAATTCTAAACCCCCACCCCCTTCCTAAATGAAAATGTCTATGTTTTTGTCAAAGACGTAATGATACAATTATTTAATCTGCTGAATAACCAATGATTCTGTACAAATTCACAGAGAATTGTATTCTATAAAAATGTTACTACTTCTCCTATATCAAAAAGTCATGCCTTATCCATATCTCAAATTCTGATTACCATCTGCAGTATGCTGCACAGTCAAAAGGATCAATGGAATAGTTTTAACATGCTAATTGTCAACTTTTCAGACCGAGAAATACTATAGAATTGTCAAACAACCTTTACTATTGCAACCTGGGGCCCAAAAGTTTGGCGGTAATATCAATTTTCAAGTGGACAAATTAAAAAATACACCTTTTTCCCCCAAAGTGGAAAAAACTAACAATTATAGCGCCCAAACAGTGGCAATAGTAATAAAATATAATGTCATTTTATTGATTATGTCAAAACAATCACGTCTGCTAAATACGATAGCATTCGGCCAACAAATACGGAAATTAGGGGGAAAATATGAGTTTTGACCAAAAAATAGAGCAAAAAACTACAGAAAAATGCCCATGAATAAGGCCAATTTCTGAAACTGTTTGAAATGATCTTTTTGAACTTGGTGAAATAAACATTTGTGGCAAGTTTCATAAAAATCACACAACAATTTTAGAAAATGCGGAAGGGGGTGCAGAATGTGCCCCCCCCCCCGGTCCCCTTAAGTCCCCTCGTAAGCCCAGTCCTGATATAGGGTCAAGTAAGCTCTGCAGTCTGCACAACGCTGATTATGTATTGTACCTTTTAACAACCTTGTAGGAATTTCTCAAAAATTGATCTGACCATCACAAGGCGTAAAGTTCCCAGTTGTACTTTATGAATATATGATTTAAACTATGGAACTAAAAAAGTTGATATGATGACGACAAAATGAAAGATAATCTACCAGGGCACTTAGGTGTTATAAAAACTTCCTTTTAGTCACTGAGTAAACCCTGGGGCCATCGTCAATGCTTTTAATATACTTAAAGGAACATTACAGAATTGGTTTTTGCTAACTGGCAGTGTAAGCACTTTCCACCATATACATAAACTGACAAACCTGTAGAAGTTTGAGATCAATCGGCCATCTGGGTCACGAGAAAATAGTGAAAAGCCGATTACACATTTGCATATGTTATACAATGCATGAATAAAACGCTCATGAGCGATAAACTCCAATCGGAATTAGTTTTATTTATTTCTCATCAAATATGGCATTTCAGACAGAAATATTTCTAGGGATGTTTTCTACTATCATCATCATTAGACTGTGTAAGTTTTATGTATATCTGTGATCATAAAGACAATTTTAATTACCAGTTCTGTAACATTCCTTTTATCAAAAGTCATTTGATTTCTTCCGTAAAGATTGAATTTGCAGAGTCAGTTATTCTTTAGTTTCCTTGAAAATAGTAGCAAAATGAAAACATATATACCAAGTTTTGGGGATGTACACAACACCAGTAGAAGTCTCATACTGGCATATAGTCAATACAGATTCCTTGCATGACTGCACCTCGGCAGTCAAAGTTCAAATACAAACAATTTTATAGTCATTCAAATGTCTATGCAAAGTACCAAGGTGTGAACGACAAAAGAGGTTATAAAAGAAACTCAACTTATGAAAATTGTGCTCAAGCTATTGAAAATGATTGGTCGTTTTGAATCATGTGGTCCATGCAGCCCCTGGGAAAACCCACAATACATACCACTCCCTAAAATTAAGCTCATAAGCTGCATCTGGGCCATGTTAGTTCCTAGTTTGGAGGATAAACCTTGGTTGATTTGTGACTTTTCCCTGCACGGGGAGGATAAACCTTGGTTGATTTGTGACTTTTCCCTGCACGCTGTGAACAATCAAGTCTGCCATGAATATTTTTTTCAGTAAGCTAGGTAGGTAAGGTCCGAGCATATGTGATGTCACACCTCAATGTTTGTGTTTAGCTCTCTGATGATCCCGGAAGGATATAGTCAGGGAAACGTAGTTTGGATCCGTTTTGGATCACCCATGGTTCCCATTCACAAGACATGTGGGAGATGAGGAGTCAAGGTCACGAGGCATGGTTAAATGGTCAGCCTCTCACATTCATGGTACCCCGCTTCCAACAGACAACACGTCAACTTAATTGGAAAATATTCCCGGTCCATTTTGCGACAGAGGGAAATACTCCCAGTCCCAGTATAATATAACCCTAGATAAATATTTGGAAAATTCAGAAAATTTGGCAAATGAATCCTAAACAAAAGCGACAAAAGGCAAACTTTGTACAAAGGAACCTATGATGATCAAAATAAACATGTCTATGTTCGAAAACTAAAATAAAACTAATAACAAGAATATAATCGGCAAAAGATCAATTTATAAAAGGGGGTAGCTTTGAGATACACTGACGAATTAGTGCATTCCTCTCAAACTATTTTATTATCGAAAAGATTAGATTGTACCTCAAAGATTTGGTATCACAGCTTGTATAACCGTTGTTTTTTAATCTACGTGGATTTGCTGTGTGCTGGGAGGTGATGCTCAAAAGTGAAATAAATATCACCACTTGACAGGGGGGAGATGTATACTTAAACTTTCATTTCTAGAAATTTATTTATTCTAGAGTTCACAACTTCAATAAGTACTCTGTTTAATAATATAATTTAGCCACTGTTAAACGATGACGATCAGAAGACACGTTATGGAAGAGGGGCAAAGAGGTAAATTGACAATTTAACAATGACTATTAACTGGAAATGTTATTTTAGCTGTACTAGTCCGTTATTGAAAGTCTGACAATAGAGTAGATTTAAACATTATTGTTAATATGTGTCTTTTTTCCCAGGAGTCCAAGAAGTAATTTGGAAGAGGGTTCAATGATGTCATCACAAGAAGAAATAGGTAAGAAGTTCATTTCTTCACTTCACGAATTCAACAATTAATCTTGACTGAAACACAAGAAGCTCATCCGCTATGCAAAGTCTGACATTGGTTTAGAACCACTGATAATAATTTACGCTTGTATAATTGAGGCTGTTTGATTTATAGTTTGATGATGTTACAAAATAGAGTGTAAAGTCGCAAAGAAGAGAAACATCTCCTAAATATGACCTAAATATTTAAATCTAGGATATCCCTCAGTAGATGACACTAGATCAAAGAAGTGGACTTTGTCTACGCCATGATGTTGACACCTGGTGGAAGAGGACTTTCAAACAAGTCAAAACAATGCACAGTAGAGAACAAAGATAAGGACTTGACAAATGTATGATTTGGTCTCAGTGAGAAACAATCAACATACTTAGGTTACTTGAATGAGTTCAATTAAGCATCAGAATGTGAACCTTTAATTAATAGATGTTTCATTTTAACCAGATACTGAACCTGATCTTCAGCAAGACCAAGCCAATCAGCAATCGTCTAGTGTACCAGGTAAATACCATTTTGAATATAGTGATAGTTTAGTTACTTTTATTATGTAATGAAACATAATGCCCTTTAAGTGGAGATATCTCGGAACTCGATAAGTGGTGTGTCGCTCATGTTGCATCAAAGAAAAACAGTTGTTTTCCATACTTAATAAGAGATATTTGTTGAAACCGAAAAAAAGCAAATAAAGAAGGATTTTCTGATGACTACCAATCACATAATTTGCCTTTAAAGCTTAGTTTAAATTAAGGGCAAAACCAAACACAACGTAACCCTGATATTCAATGTGTTACTCACCATCCAGTTTGTTTACACAATAATTTATTGATGCGGTGACATTTGAAAACTCTGCGGCAATATACCGCTATATTTAAACACACAAGATATCAAGAGAACAGGAAACCAAGCACAAATGATGATACATTATTCAATGGTAGAACTTTACTACAAACAAACAGTAAATTAAAGTGAAATCATTTATAATAGTTGTTTTTCCCAGCAAAGCGAAGACGTACTGAGCCGCCAAGGTTGTCACAAGAGGAAAGAAGTAGGCCTAAAAGCTTACCACATTATATGTTTAATAGATGTTAATTTTGCATCGGGGATAAAGAAAATAATATTTGTTTTTTTGTTTTACCCGTACACAAATGTGTATTAAAGGGTCTGTACAAGTTTGGTAATTACTCATAAAACTAATGGCAATAAAAACTTACTTGGTAAGAAGTACAGCAGCTTCTGATAGTATAAAGCATTTTGAGAAACATTTCACTTTGAAGTAATTTGGTTATTGAAAAAGATATCAGTTTTTATCCAAACAAATTTCAATCTGAGAAGCGTTTCTGTCAGAAACGTTTCTCAGATTGTGTAATCCAATTGCAGATTATTCTTCCTGCGTGGACATCACCTCTCCAGATTTTCAGCAATATCTCAAAAATGCTACCACTTTTTGAATGAAATTTTTACAGATTAGTTTTATGGTATCTACAACTATATAGGATTGAAACAAACAGTGGGTTCCAATTACAAAACGAATACAATCCCTTTAAGCACTGTATACTATTTACTTTCCGGAGTTCTGTGAAAAATAAATCCACAGGCAAATCACTCCAATGGGATTCGAACCCACGACCTTTGCATTGCTAGAGCAGCTGTCTTTCCACAAGACCACCAACCTAGCCCAGTGGCTATAGTAGAGGCAGTTCGACAGAACTCGGAAAAGTACTGAGTACAATGCTTAATACACATCGGTGTAAGGATACAAACAAATTATACTGTTTATCCCCGATGCAAAATTAACATCTATTAAATCGTTGTGGTACCCGCTGCTAACACATAGCTCAGTGGTCTAGTGGCATCTGCTCTAACAATGCAAAGGTCGTGGGTTCAAATCCCATCGGAGTGATTTGCCTGTGGATTTTGTTTTCACAGAACTTGGGAAAGTACTGAGTATACAGTGCTTAACACACATCCGTGTAAGGGTAAACAAAAATTGTATACATTATATATTCACATTGAGAATTCAACAACTAGTCTGACTGAAAAGTGTACTTTACACAAAACTCTTTCCAAATAATTACATGTTGATGATCATAAAGACGTTGATGATCAAAAACTGTTGTAGTTTAAATGAGAGTTTTAGTGATGTTACATTCAACCAGGGGTGGAAAATCAGAGAGATTATTGACATCAACCTTCATGATGTATGAGGGTAACATTAGGTATAAAATTGACGTCAATATTGAAGTTAAGGATGCCGTAGAAGAGACCAATCAATAGCTGAATGCTTTGATTTGCTGAGAACAAACGTGTGGATTGTACTCAGTGAATTATGGGAACTCGCTGTCTTGAGTTATGCAAGTATGAGTCTCATTCTCTGGAATGTGAACTTCAATAGATGTTTTACTTTCACCAGATATTGAACATGATCTTCAGCAAGACCAACCCAGCCAGCAATCATCTAGTGTTCATACAGTCCGTCCAAACCAAACACAGGTTGAAGTACAAAATGTGTCAATTGGGGACCGTAGTGCTGTCTTCTTGGGCCCTGCTACTGGAATTACCGTGAATCAAAATGTCATTCAGAATGTTACAGGTATTTGATACAATTCTTCCTCGTGTACATGCATTGCGCCCGAACCAATCACAGGTTGATATACAGAACTTGTCAATCTGGGAACAAAGAACTGTCATCTTTGGCTCTTCAACTGGAATCACCGTGATTCAAAAAGGCAATCAGAATGAAACAGGTACTATACGATTCCTTCTCCATGGAGGTTCTTAGTACAAAAATGTACGTACATTTTGAAGTCAAGAACACCCCCCTAGAGTACCGAACATGATTGGTAGCCTATATATACACATCGTCACTGTTTTCACGAAGAGGCAGTTTAGGCCATTCCACAAAACTTTCATGTTAGGAGAAATCCACGTTTGAAGTTAAGCTATTTTTGAAATCACTGTTTCGGACACTGTTTTTTATTGAAACGCTGACATTTTTCCAAGCACAAAAGTGAAGATCTTAAATCATGCAAACCTGTTGCTATTTTATTATAGTTAGTTTAATTATTGAGTAATTAACTGTTAAACACTAGTTTCTCTTCGTGAAAACTTCAAAACGAGGTCTGTGTGCAGCGCGTCGTGAGCGCGTCGTGTACAAACCAATGCATAAACGACGAGTGTCTGTTCGTGAAAACTAAAATTTATATAGGTCATACAAATTGTCCTTTCATGAAAACTGAAAACGCAGAGTAGCCTCTGTTGGCACCGTGCCAGCACTACATATGTACTTCAATGTAACAATTGACAAATCTAAATGTGGCTGTTCGTGAAAACGCAAAACCGATAGTTTGTGAAAATGTTCTTTGTGCTATTTACCCGTAATTTCCTGCGGATAAGACGCATATTATCTGACTTTCGATGGTACAAAAAAGTCACTGCGTCTTATCTCCCGGAGCGCCTTATCTGATTTCGATTGAGTCCATTTTGATGATTACAATGTGAAATCTTACATTTAAACTGCAAAATAGTTCCTTTATTTCGTCCAGGGTAATTCTACATGTCACATTTTTCTTAAAATAAAACCTAAACCATTCACATTTTTGATGAAACTTACCGAAGAGCGAAGTCACTGGCCGTCGCGAATGAACGACGATCAATGCATGCTGCACACAGTACACAGCTATCACATGACAGGTACTACATTGTAGTCTTTATTAAACAAGTCGTTTTTTTAATGTTATCGTGAATTTCGCCAACAGAGGGCGTACGTTCCTAATCTGAAACACAGACATTATAATAAGGTATTATTATGTCTGTGATGTGAAAGCATTATTAAGAAAGCGCCCTCTAGCGTTCGTTGGTTCTTGCATGTATTATAGTATTCAAAAAAGCAAGATAGCAAAGACTAACAGCCAATTCATTGGGAAACGTTGGGAAAACGTTTATCTGCGGCGCTCGTTGTGTAAAACGAAAAACTGTAAAGCTATGGTTTTTGAAAAAAATCTTTAAAACGAACTGGGACAAAATAATAAAGAAAAAATAACAGTGATGTTTTACTTGTCTTCGTGATTATAAAATTACGATCCCTTTGTGCTATGGTGGAGTGCTTGTACCATCACA
>CM037474.1:2975987-3005987 GCA_021014325.1 Plazaster borealis
ACACCTAAAAACCCCAGAACAATAACAAGATGTGTTCGTGCTCATATTGCACGAACACCTAATAAACATCCTGACAAGATCAATAGCTGTTCCGACCTCTACGCCGGAACAGCTAATAAATCCTGACGAAAACAAAAGCTGTTCCGACTGCTATGTCGGAATAGCTAATAAAAATAATAAAAATCTCGACGAAAACAATACCTGTTTCGACTTCTAAGTCGGAACAGCTAATAATCAGACTGATATGCATCTATTACCACAACATTTATCTCTACCACGATCGTGAGCCTTTTGAATCTCATGAAATCATTCGTTGCGTGTCCTGGCCGAGTGGATTAGAACACCGAACTCAAGCTCTGGTGTTTCTGATCACCAGAGTGTGGGTTCGAATCCCAGTCGTGACACTTGTGTCCTTAAGCAAGACACTTAACCACATGCTTCGTCCTTCGGATGAGACGTTAAGCCGTAGGTCCCGTGTGTTGTGTAATGCACATAAAAGAACCCAGTGCACTTATCGTAAAGAGAAGGGGTTCGCCCCGGTGTTCCTGGTATGATTGGCTGCATACATGTATTGCGCCACAGCACCTTGTAAACCATTACATTGTGCTATTAATGAACAGGCCTCATACTTCAAAACGTAGCTCCACATACCTTGCAAGAAATAATACCTTAAAGCGTACCTTGCAAGAAATAATACCTTAAAGCGCTTAGAGGCTGGCCTGCAGTAGGCGCTATACAAATACGTTATATTATTATTATTATTATTATTCTCGGGTTCAATGCACAATACTACACAGAAAACACACGCAGTATGTAAATAAGCCAATAAGTAGGAACATCCCGTGTTAATGGGAGTGACAGTGAAGGCTGCTCAGCCGGAATTCCCCATGAGGAACGGATTAAAAATACACCATAATCAATTACATTTATAACGGTTCAATGCAATTGTTTACAGGTATAAAATTACCTGTACATATGCCAAAATTGTGAGGTACATGTTATATTAATTTCTATGAAATCAAAAGACTTTAATGAAATATTGAAATAAATGTAATATTATCACAACCAAATAATGTCAGTTTTATCTTGGTTATAATTATATAATAATACAATAACTATTTCCCTTAACTTTCCTCAAATGCTTTGTGTCAGGTTTAACCATGGCGGACCAAGAACAACAGACATCCACCCAAAAACACAAGAAGTTTGTGAGCGAACCAATCGGAAAGAAGCTGGTGGAAGACATACCAGGCATTGGAACAGTATATGCCAAGAAGTTTAGAGCAGCAGGCATCTTGACTGTAAGTTTACTGCATTAGGCCTATAACAATTCTACTGGCAGTAAAAAAATGCATTGTGACAATATTATCCGCCAAAAAATTGTTTTCCTTTAACAAGAAGTATTTAAGGTATAAATAGAAGGCTATAATTATTTATTAATTATTTTGTTCATTTAATTTTTAGTAGATGTCAATCAACACAACATCAAACCAACCTGCAAACAAATTAAATGGCATGACATTCAACCGACCTACAAACAATGTACTCATCCAAGCAACCTGCAAACAACTTACATGACATCAAACCAACCTGCAACCAATTTACATGACATCTAAACAACCTGCAAACAATTTACATGACATCAAACCAACCTGCAAACAATTTACATGACATCTAACCAACCTGAAAACAATTTACATGACATCTAACCAACCTGAAAACAATTTACATGACATCTAACCAACCTGCAACAATTTACATGACATTGTGGTGACACGAACATTTGTGTGTTTTTAATTTTTGTATCACTTGGCATGCCATACCCAACGGTGTGTCAGAGGTCACCGGTTGGTTACAACACTGCAAGTACCAGCGACACTGTATGTACATGTACATACGTATACATAGTTTGTTTTCATGTCGGGCCATGTGAGAAGCAAGGCATGTTTTTTTGGATATAGTGTTTTCTACTGTTTCGTCACGTTCGATGACTCCTCTTCGGATTTACATCAAGGCTCTTTTTATCAGGAGTTTGTTTCCTGAGTACCCACACCTGTAGAACAGCGAATATTCTACTGTTAGTTGTGCCACCTTTGGAGAGGTATTGTTCATCACCTAACGTTTCATTAACACTTCAAGATCAAGTGGAACTTTTGTTTTCTTCATGCTCCGCCATCTACATTTACATTGTAACTTCACGCGAACGTCACGTGAGGTAACTTCTGCTTGGAACAGAACTTCATCGTTGTATTGTTAGTGATTTCGTCTATGTATTTCATCTATGTGTGTTTGTAACTTTGTGGACATTACTACTACTACATCAAGCGAATTACTTTGCCTGGTAGGATCTTCGGACTGCCATGACTTGTTGCATGAACACAGCAGTAGCAGCGTGGGTAAGTGACATAATATTTCCATAATCCCCACATTGGTGACCCAGACGTTAGCTATGGCAACAAAGACGAATCTAAGCCAGGCCAGTCCAAGGATTCAAGCCATCCTACGCCCTTGTCCGGAGTGACTTTGAAATTGCCTCCATTTTGGCCCAACGATCCGGCCCTCTGGTTTGCACAGGTAGAGGCTCAATTTCTCACTCGAAACATCACAGTACAACGCACCAAGTTTGCTTATGTCATCGCCTCATTACAACCAGAGTATGCTTCTGAGGTGCGCGACATACTCATCGCCCCCCCCTGAGCAGGATGCATACGATTGTCTAAAAACCGCCCTAATCCGGCGTACCACTGCTTCTGAACAGAAAAGACTCCACCAGCTTTTGATCTCAGAGGAGCTTGGTGATCGCAAACCCACACAGTTACTGAGGAGGATGCGACAACTCCTCAGTGACAACACATTGGAAGACAACATACTCAAACAGCTATTCGTGCAACGCTTGCCAACGAATGTACAACTGATCCTTGCCTCAACACAACAAACCGTCTCCATCGAACAACTTGCTGAGCTGGCCGACAAGATCGTTGAGGTGGCAGTGTCACCCGTCGTTGGATCTACCTCGATAATTGCTCCTCAGGCCGCTGCAGTTGCACCTCCGGTTGTACCACCATCCCAGTCCTCTGACATACAGCAACTTCAAGCCCAAGTCCAACAGCTCAGTCTTCAAGTACAGCAGATGTCGTCACGCATGGTCTGTGCAACATCCAGTCGCTCTGGCAATCGCGAGAGTCACAACCACAATCACACTAACAACCGTAGCAGTAGCCGTGGACGCCGGGATAGGTCCCCAAGTTCTAACCCCGATTCTTCCAGTGAATGTTGGTATCATTGGCGCTATGGCAACGACGCTCACAAATGCAAAGACCCCTGCACATACAACAGCAAAAGAAAGTTGCAGGGAAACGACCAAGCCAGCGGCTAGCAACGACAGGTCCCACTAGCAATGACACTACGAGTCGTCTCTTTTATGTCACAGATAAGCAATCGGGAGACGTTTCCTAATCGATACAGGTGCAGAGATAAGTGTGTTGCCGCCACCACAAGCGACCGCAAACATCCATCTAACCAGTATAACCTCCAGGCTGTCAACAAGTCACCCATAGCGACTTTTGGAGAACGATCTCTCACACTTGACATCGGTCTACGTCGAGCTTATTCGTGGGTTTTTATTATCGCTGATTCATCTCTAGCAATCATCGGCGCTGATTTTTGAGACATTTTGGCTTGTGTGTCGACGTAAAGCATCATCGGCTCATTGACACCACGACCAGCTTGAATGTTCAAGGGATTTGCACAGCAAGTGATTCACCCAGTCCCATGATCACCGTACCTGACGTGGCATCCAGCTACAGCACATTATTACAGCAATATGTGGACATCACTCGACCTTGTTTCAGCGAAACAACATTGCGACACAACGTCACGCACCCCATATTCGCACGAGCGGCCCACCAGTCGCATCTTGTCCCCGTCGACTTGCTTCTGACAAGTTTAAGATAGCTAAAGCTGAGTTTGACCACATGCTCCAAATGGAGATCATCCGCCCATCTGACAGTTGTTGGTCGTCTCCCTTACACATGGTGCCCAAAAAGTCGGGAGACTGGCGTCCCTGCGGAGACTATCGTGCATTGAACCGAATTACGGTGGCAGACAAATATCCCATTCCGCACATCCATGACTTTGCCTCGACACTGCAGGGAAAAACAGTCTTTTCCAAAGTCGACCTGATCAGAGCATACCATCAGATCCCCGTCGAACCAGCCGATGTGCTTAAAACAGCCGTCACAACCCCATTCGGCTTGTATGAATTCACACGTATGCCATTTGGTTTGAGGAATGCAGCCCAAACTTTCCAACGCTTCATGGATCAGGTGGTCCGGGGGCTAGATTTTGTGTACGTATACATTGATGACCTCCTGATAGCCAGCACCAGTGTTGGAGAACATCACTCTCACCTACAGCAGTTGTTTGAACGACTGCAAGAATATGGAGTAGTGATCAACCCAACAAAGAGTCAATTTGGCGCCAGTTCACTGGAGTTCCTCGGACACCACATTTCAGGACACGGCATTTGACCTTTACCTACCAAGGTCGCATCCATTCAGGAGTTTCCCCAGCCACAGTCACTACGCCAGCTTCAGGAATTCCTTGGACTGATAAATTTCTACAGGCGCTTCATCCCACACTGCGCACAACTAGTTCAGCCCCTCACGGATTTGCTAGCAGGTCAACCCGTAAAGGCCAAGGTAACGCTAGCACTACCGCCAAAAGCGGCAGAGGCTTTTACAGCTGTTAAGTTGGCACTGGCACAAGCAACACTGTTGGTGCACCCTCACCCCGATGCCCCATTGTGTCTTATGGTCGACGCTTTGGATGTTGCCGTTGGTGGAGTATGTCAGCAGATGATCCATGGAGATTGGCAACCTATCGCATTTTTCTCCAAACGACTTCAGCCAGCTGAGAGAAAGTACAGCACTTTTGGTCGCGAACTCCTCGCTGCGTATCTCGCCGTTCGCCATTTCCGCCATGCTGTGGAAGGTAGAGAGTTTTTCATTTTGACCAACCACAAACCATTGACTCATGCACTCAACTCAACCGCAGACCGGTACTCACCACGTGAAGTCCGCCATCTGGACTACTTGTCACAATTCACCGCCGACATCAGACATGTTAAGGGAACCAGCAATGAGGTTGCTGATGCACTCTCACGCATTAACATGACGTCCCTACCATCAACTCAAATCATTGTGGATTTCGAATCAATGTCCAAACTACAACTAACAGACGAAGACTACTTACAGCATAAGAGCAGCTCAGTCCTACAGTTGAATACCATCCCATTAGCCACTAGCGATGGCACAATCGCATGTGATGTGACTACTGGCGTGCCTCGCCCGTTTGTACCCAAATCTGTTCGTCGTACAGTTTTCAACTCACTCCATTCAATGTCTCACCCTGGCATACGGGCCACCTTGAAGCTCATCAGCGCACGTTTTGTGTGGCCCAACATGAATCGCGACGTCCGCCATTGGTCCAAAACTTGCCTCAAATGCCAGACTACCAAAATACATCGCCACACCGTGACACCATTGGGTATTTTTACCACTCCCGACGCCCGCTTCAACCACGTCCACATTGACCTAGTCGACCCTCTTCCGCCTTCAAATGGATATAGTTACCTGTTAACATGCATCGATAGGTTCACCAGATGGACAGAGGCAGTCCCGATAGCTGACATCACAGCCGAGACAGTGGCTAAGGCATTCGTCAGCAGGTGGATCGCAATGTTCGGCACACGGTCCACTATAACCACCGATCGCGGTTGTCAGTTTGAGTCAGCATTGTTTCGCTCCTTGACAGTATTGCTGGGTAGCAAACGAGTTCGCACGACCTCTTACCACCCCATTGCCAATGGCCTCGTCAAAAGATTCCATCGTCAGCTCAAGGTTTCTCTAAAAGCCCAGGTCGATCCCCGCCGATGGACTGAGGCTTTGCCACTGATCCTCCTCAGCCTTCGTACGGTTGTGAAGAGAGATCTGGGATGTTCAACAGCAGAACTGGTTTTTGGCACTACACTGCGTCTTCCTGGCCAGTTTGTGGCACCGGACGAGACTCAAGATTTGGAGCCAGACACGTATGTGCACCGCTTACGACAACTTATGCAAAAGTTGAGGCCCACACCTACAAGGTTACACTCCCGAACTGCACAGATCCACAAAGACTTAGCGTCTTGTTCACATGTTTTTGTACGCGCTGATCATGTGCAAAAACCTCTTCAGCCTGCATACAAGGGCCCCTTCAAGATCCTCGAGCGCACAGCCAAGTATTTTCTGCTTGACATGAACGGCGTGAGAGACACTGTCAGTCTGGACCGCTTGAAGGTTGCCTACCTTGACACGGATACCCTTGACCATAATCCCCAACCAGTACCAAACTCTCGACAAGCATCCCAGCCTGTTGCGCAACCTCCGAAAGGACAACGGCAGACAATAGCGCCTCAACCGCCTCAACCTCCTCAACCTACCACACCATCTCAACCACCACGTTCTACACGTTCTGGCCGTCAGGTTCACTGGCCAGCAAAGTACGTCACCTACGACTGTGGTTGATGCTAAGTCCGTTATATCGCTGGCTTCATTTCATTTGCTTGCTAGGAGGGGGCTAATGTGGTGACACGAACATTTGTGTGTTTTTAATTTTTGTATCACTTGGCATGCCATACCCAACGGTGTGTCAGAGGTCACCGGTTGGTTACAACACTGCAAGTACCAGCAACACTGTATATACATGTACATACGTATACATAGTTTGTTTTCATGTCGGGCCATGTGAGTAGCAAGGCATGTTTTTTTGGATATAGTGTTTTCTACTGTTTCGTCACGTTCGACGGCTCCTCTTCGGATTTACATCAAGGTTCTTTTCATCAGGAGTTTGTTTCCTGAGTACCCACACCTGTAGAACAGCGAATATTCTACTGTTAGTTGTGCCACCTTTGGAGAGGTATTGTTCATCACCTAACGTTTTATTAACACTTCAAGATCAAGTGGAACTTTTGTTTTCTTCACGCTCCGCCATCTACATTTACATTGTAACTTCACGCGAACGTCACGTGAGGTAACTTCTGCTTGGAACAGAACTTCATCGTTGTATTGTTAGTGATTTCGTCTATGTATTTCGTCTATGTGTGTTTGTAACTTTGTGGACATTACTACTACTACATCAAGCGAATTACTTCGCCTGGTAGGATCTTCGGACTGCCGTGACTTGTTGCATGAACACAGCAGTAGCAGCGTGGGTAAGTGACATAATATTTCCATAATCCCCACAACATCAAACCAACCTGCAACCAGTTTACATGACATCAAACCAACCTGCAACCAATTTACATGACATCAAACCAACCTGCAAATAAACAATTTACATGACATCTAACCAACCTGCAAACAATTTACATGACATCAAACCAACCTGCAACCAATTTACATGACATCTAACCAACCTGCAACCAATTTACATGACACCAACCTGCAACCAATTTACATGACATCTAACCAACCTGCAAACAATTTACATGACATCTAACCAACCTGCAAACAATTTACATGACATCTAACCAACCTGCAAACAATTCACATGACATCTATTACCAACCTGCAACCAATTTGCATGACAACAAACCAACCTGCAAACAATTTACATGACATCTAACCAACCTGCAAACAATTTACATGACATCTAACCAACCTGCAAACAATTGACATGACATCAAACCAACCTGCAAACAATTTACATGACATCAAACCAACCTGCAAACAATTTACATGACATCAAACCAACCTGCAAAGAATTTACATGACATCAAACCAACCTGCAAATAAACAATTTACATGACATCTAACCAACCTGCAAACAATTTACATGACATCAAACCAACCTGCAACCAATTTACACGACATCTAACCAACCTGCAACCAATTTACATGACACCAACCTGCAACCAATTTACATGACATCTAACCAACCTGCAAACAATTTACATGACATCAAACCAACCTGCAAACAATTTACATGACATCTAACCAACCTGCAACCAATTTACATGACATCAAACCAACCTGCAACCAATTTACATGACATCTTACCAACCTGCAAACAATTTACATGACATCTAACCAACCTACAACCAATTTATATGACATATGACCAACCTGCAAACAATTTACATGACATCTGACCAACCTGCAAACAATTTACATGACATCTAACCAACCTCAGACCTGCCAACCTTGTAAAAAAAAATTGAGTACCACATTAGCACAGCGGCATTAAAACCAGAAGCCTGTGCACGGTGACATACCGGGGTAACCCAGAAGCCCAACTACATGTACTGTTGGCACTGTATTTTCCAATTGCCTAGATCAGATGTCACTCAAGGGGCAAAAAAATTGTTAGGGGGGGGGGAAATTGACCAGGGGTTCCCCTACGGGCGGTAAGCCCATTTTGACTGATTTCTGTTCCAATATCATGTATAAATCTCAATGAAAAACACAATTCAATAATGTACAAAAAGTACTTTTCACCAAAAATTGGCCAGGGGTTTCCCTACGGGCGGTGAGCCCATTTTGACTGATTACTATTCCAATAATTTATATGAAAAGCACTGTTCAACAATTTTCCTAAATTATTAGCAACTCACTCGGCATGCAAATAACTTGACAATAATAATGTAATGCGAAAGGTTCCATCTTTGGTTGCCCAGTAAACGGACAAACGAAAGCCTATCGTAGATTTACATGACATCTAACCAACCTGCAACCAATTTACATGACACCAACCTGCAACCAATTTACATGACATCTAACCAACCTGCAAACAATTTACATGACATCTAACCAACCTGCAAACAATTTACATGACATCTAACCAACCTGCAACCAATTTACATGACATCAAACCAACCTGCAACCAATTTACATGACATCTAACCAACCTGAAAACAATCTAGTTTCGTCAAGGATTTGAAAAAATGCAGGCTCGCTTATAGTGCTTGCACAAAGTAAAGCAAGCGTGATTTGTATTTATTTATCTAATTTTATTAAAATTTGGGGGTTCAAATGCTTTATCTTAACTTTGACCGTACTAATACTAGCTGGAAATACTTATACCTTTTTTATTGTATCTTTAAACATTACTTTTTCTGTTGAACTTGTTCCCCCGTTATTGATTAATTTTGAACTAATTTGAGGAGTTAACATAAATCCTTGTGTAAGGAAAATTCATAATTCATTACCTACATCTTATGAGTGTCCTCATGTATTTTTTAATGTCTATTTGTTGTGTGTTTATATCTAGGCACAGATGATTCTTGGATATTTTCTTACATTTGATGGAGACTTATCTGGTTTCCTCAAATGGTTTCAGAAAATAGTAGACTCTTCACACGATAGCAGTGGACAAACTTCCTTCGACGCCTTGAAAGAATGGTACCAACGATTCATGTAATTGTAGCCTGATTCCAATTAGGCTTTAGTAATTAGAGGTAGCGAAGCAGCAAAAAGCTTGCAAATCTGATCAAATTTTGCAATGAATGTTGAAGCTAAGGCTAAAACACAAATTGTTTGGTTTAACTCGTCTTCAAATAATCATCATCGTTTCTCTTAATTATATATTTTGTTCATTACCTTATTCTTCGTATTGAAAATTCAACAACAACATATTTTCTACTTAAAGGTTTTCATCGCGGGATGTTGTTCACCATCAAAATCGATGGTGCACACGGCAATTCAATATTTGATGTTGCCACATTGGCAAAAAAATACACAGTCACTCTGATTACAAGCCCTAATATTGAGCCCTCTATGTCCACAGACTAATTGACATAGGTATTAGCAGCCGACATGGTCGGGAAAAACACATGTTGCTTTAATGCTTTCTCAATCACGATGATCTCTCTGGACTACGTCCAAATAAAAGATACAACATACCACGGCCTTGCTATTGCCTAATAACCATGCTTCACACTCTCGAAATGTTAAACCAAAAGAACCCATTCGTATAAAACGCTGATATCGGTATCACAAATTCTTCATACACTGACTAAAGAGCCCTCTCTTCACAAGGTAGACATAATGTCCTGACGGTCTATGTGTCTTTAACTGAAAAACGAAACTATGTTTTTGCCTAATATGTAACTATACGTGTAATGAACACCATTTTAGAACCATGCACATTAATTACTTCACTGTTTTCGGCAAAGTACTCTAGGGAGTCAAAGTCCTTGATATCCTAGACTGGACCATTCCATATATCTAAGAGGGGGGTCAGGTCCCAGAGTTGTGCAGTTTTTTGTTTTGGGGGGTTTTGTTTTGAGGGGCTGAAAATTATTTTCACTCATAAACTTCGAGCACAAAATTGTAAAGATATACAGGCCATGCACACTTGACCTACCCAGATCTAACCTTCTGATAAAGTGGAGCCATCTATTCTTTGTAGCAGGCTTCCAGATGTCTTGCTGACAGCCTGTGCTGGGGTCTTTGGTTTCAAACACCCCTCCCCTGCCAATCAAACTTTTTGGCTTATGGGGAGTCAGTAACTGGTGGAACATTCATTCATTTGTGTAATTCCTAGGGTTCAAAGCCTATACAGTAAATTTCAACAAAATCAAATAAATCATGACAAACACTAGACCTGTGCTTTACGAAGTACACAGCAGGAATATGATATTAGTCGAATAGCATTTTCTCAGCATTACTGATCATTAGCTGACTTGAATGCCCCTTCCAAAGAGAACTTTAACAAAGGGCACAAAAATATTAAACCCCCCCCCCTCAAAAATTGAACAATAATAATAATAATAATAATAATAATATATTAAAACCCTGTGTGACACTATAACAAAAAAATCACACGCTTACACCATAGAGGAAGGAAGAGACTTACACCCTCGTGTCCGTATTGATGTTAGCTAGTGTGTGGCCCCTTAATGTAGCCCGAGCCCTAAATGTTGCCCGACCTAAATGTAGCCCCAAACATGTACCTAAATGTCGCCCGACCTAAATGTAGCCCCAAACATGTACCTAAATGTCGGTACATTTAGGTCAGGGCGACATTTAGGTACAGGTTTGGGGCTATATTTAGGTCGGGCGACATTTAGGGCTCGGGCTACATTTAGAGGCCGCACAAGTGTGTAATACATTTTTTATGGAGAACACAATCACTTTTAAATCGACCAAACCATTAGATATAGATCCTTTTGACTAAATACAATAAATTCAAGCAAAATTTCTTTTGAGATGTATGGTGTTCTATAAAGGACACTTATCTGTTTTCTCGTGCCTGTGGAGAGGTCCCTCGTGCCTGTGAGCAAAACCCTTGTGTGTGTGAGCAAAACCCTTGTGTGTGTGAGCAAAACCCTTGTGTGTGCCTGTGAGCAAAACCCTCGTGCGTGTGAGCAAACACACGACGAGGGTTTGCTCACAGGCACGAAGGTTGTTTGCTCACACGCACACAGGTTTACTCACAGGCAGGAGGGTTTTGCTCACACACACAAGGGTTTTGCTCACACACACAAGGGTTTTGCTCACACACACAAGGGTTTTGCTCACACACACAAGGGTTTTGCTCACACGCACACAGGTTTGCTCACACACACAAGGGTTTTGCTCACACGCACACAGGTTTGCTCACAGGCACGAGGGTTTTACTCGCACGCACAAGGGAACTCTCCACAGGCACGAGAAAACAGACAAGTGACCTTTATAGAACACCATAGAGATGAGCCCACATGTGTCTCCTTGTACAGTTTATACCACTTTACTGCCTCTGCAACCATTTGTTGGAATATAACACCTTTGTTTACACAACTCAGCAAGAACATCATAATCTTATACATCTTACCATAGGGTCTAACTAATCCTTGCAACACCATCCTACTCAATTATCCAAATAAACTACCAGGGCAGTGCTCAGAGCCCTGTACAAGTCTATAGAGAAGAAGCAATCTGATAACCTTATGGTTCGTTTCACCCAGTAGTAGCTATTAGTCCCAAGGCTAAGTAAATGCTGTATAATTCCTGTGGGATGTCCGTGAGAGCTGGTCATTGGTGGATTTTTTGGGGGGAAAAAACCCCCCAATGGTAACAAAATAATTGGCGTGCTATTTGGCTAGGTATAGTTGGGGAGCTTGGAATTTATTTGAAGAAGAAAAAAATTGGCGGAGTACTGACTGTTTAAATAAAAACGTACACTTGATAAGTGACCGATGGCTTCATTGAAGGTTAGTAATGAAGTTACAAGTATCCATTTCCCCAAAAATGCACTTGTGCACAGCTGATTGGCTCGGTGGTAACCAGTTGCTATATGGTCACCTTCTGATTGGCTATGGAACCCTGCAGGAAAAGCACACCTTCCCTCAGTAGATTGTCTTTGCAATTGTTTGATGACCAGGGAGTTGAAACATCTGAAGTTGATTTATGCAACTTAAATATCACGGTTTTAATATTTTTGCTCAATAAAATCAGTAAAAAGGTTGCTTCCATTCTATTGTCACAATTTAGACTTCATTGTGTTTTATTCTTTAGAATTATTCATAATAGTATAACAAAATGAATTTAGAAAACCGATCAAGGCACATACACAAAATCACAAAAGTATTTTAGTAGATGAG
Source organism: Plazaster borealis (assembly GCA_021014325.1). Taxonomy (NCBI): domain Eukaryota; kingdom Metazoa; phylum Echinodermata; class Asteroidea; order Forcipulatida; family Labidiasteridae; genus Plazaster; species Plazaster borealis. Next base: position 2,988,607 of record CM037474.1, read on the forward strand.
AAATGGAAATTGTTTGTTTGGGTGTAGCAGAGGTACCAACCTGAAATTGATCAAGCATACAAAAATGACGCTAAAGTCAGGGCACAAAATGTACGCAAGGCTGCCACTAAGGCGCCGAGCCTATTTTTATTTACAGGTAAAATAGAGTTTTGTTACTTCTTTTTACAATTTGCTGCATAGTAGGTGGGTCTAAAAATTAAGCAAGCTAACATAATGAATAAAGAGATGGGATGTTTCTTTGTAAAAACAGACTATTTCAAATTAAACGAGAGAAGTGAAAACTTATAGTAGATTTTCAGGAATTGAATTTGATTTTTTGAGATAGCAATTTAAGGCTGTACTGTGAGTTTGGTGTCACCAAAAGTTTTCAGTATTTGGTTTGGAGAAAAAACAATTTGCCCAAGGAAGAAGATTAGCTAATTATAGACTGATTACGGCCCTGTATGATGTGCTAACGAGAACTACATTGTGGGCTGCTTTGGGGTAAAAAATGTGTTGCTGTTTTTCTACATCGTGGGTTACTCAATGTTGTTAACAAAACAAAAGTAAAGAAAAATAAATGGAAAGTAAACAAAAAAGTACGAACATTCCACAATGTCTCTCTATCTAATCTACTTAGATGTCTTTGAATTTATTTGAAGATAATTGAATACTGAATACTTTTGGTGAAATTCTGGTATTGATACATTCTTTTAAACCTTTTGTATACATGTGATGTAAACTATTAATTCTTATAATAATTGGTACAGTTTGACCGTATGATATGAGGGTGTGTGGTTCACTACATTTATAGCAAAGGAACTTATCGTAGCAGTTGGTTAGTGATGAGTTTTCCCATAGAATAGTTGGATATAAACAATAAACATAATCTCCAGAGTTGACATGTTATTGGGAAATGGAATGTAATACTACGTGATTAACAATATGAAAGTAAAATCGTTTCAACAAAATAAAGAAGAAAACCTGAGAATAACACTTGACCTCCGTTTCCGGTTACTTTGTAAATAATTTAGAATTTTGTCCGACTGACGGTCATGTTAAACCTATGCAATAGATGCACACATTCGGGCGTGATTGTCAAATGGGGTTTCTAACAATAAGCATCCTCATCCCAAGTTTTAATTTTGTTTCAATGTTAATTTGAACAAATTATTTGTATTTTACACAAAATTAAAATTTATTTATTACGACGTGCTATTGGTATTTTTGTTTTCAAGAATTTTGTATTTTTAAAAGAAGATTTCATGGAAAAATATAGTCTTCATTTGAGTTTTGTTCTCCAATAAAAACTTACTCTTAAAGAAGCAGCTGCAGCTTCTGATAGTATGAAGCATTTTGAGAAACATTTCACTTCGAAGAAATGTGAGTATGGAAAAATATATCAGGTTTTTGTCCCCAAAAAATTGAATCTGAGAAGCGTTTCTGTCAGAAACGTTTTGCAGTAAACGTGACATCCATGTTTATTGCCGCTTGTTTTGCTGACGTTCGTGGGTACGAAGTTCTTGCACTTTGACAGGCAGACTATGTAGCACTCTCTATCAAGCAGTTTCGATCTTGAATCGTGCAACCCATCTTTTGTGTAAAATTTTGGTATATACTGTCTTGAATTAATCGGTATTGAGTGAGAATGGAGGAGCAACATCCCCCGAAAAAACTGTTTTGGTCGGCGGGAAGGCCATTCACGAAAAGTGCTAAGGCACAGTGACTGGCTGACTTGTGAGTTGGATTTTGAATCTTTACACAGTCATATTCTATGCTTCCTAAAGATTTTCTTTTGGACGAGTCCTTTTCATTACTGCTATTGCTAAATTCAAAGTTGTAAAATTAAGATGCTTCTTCATGAATTTAAACAACGAAGGTAGTTTTGATGATAATGATGAAGGCAATAATACATCTTAAATAACTATTTTCATTACATAGTTTCCAGAGTAAATAAATACCAATACATGTAGTACAACTGTGATTCTTACCATGATTTTTGTGTCTCATTTTGGCCAGATATAAAGTATTTCAAGCAAGAGAATTCGGGTCATCTTGTACCCAAGTCAATTTGCACTCGATTCAACTCGTACCCAGGTTACTCGTACCCAAGTCAACTCGTTCTGATGGTTGAAAATGCCAAGGGTCCACTTAGTCCGTCAAATTTCCTCTGGTGGTTCTTTGTTTGTATATAAATATTCCTTTCTTTAAGCATTTCGTGCAAAAAGTCAAATTTAAGAGATATTTTTATGCAATGATTGAATTATTTTAATTTATTTATAAATATATTTTGATGATTTTTCCAGTATCTGCTATTTTCAGTGCATCATGAAGCTTAGATAATATTCAATGCATTTATAGCGAATAATTTTTTTATAATTAAATTTCATCTTCACTTCATGAAACTGTTATATACCCCAATTCGATATGTTGTTTTGGTAACATAATAACAGAACCAAGCTATTATTTTTGTATTCATATAGGGAAACAATGTTAAGGCGATTGAATCTTGCTGGCTAATTAGCTAGAAGGAATCACTGACCACTTGGTTTGTGGTAATGGTCCGGATGACTGCCTTTCAAGGCAACCTGTAAGTAAGTATATACATTATGAAGTTTCATAGCACAATTCGCAGTTCTACGCACGGTGGAGTAAGGGAAGATTTTCAAAAGAGATAAAATAGGCTCACCTAAGCACTGGCATTTAAAGGCATGGTAAACTTTTGGGAATTGTCAAAGACCAGCATTCTCACTTGGTGCATCCCAGCATATGCACAGGGCCTAAAGAAAAATTAAGAAACTTAATTGTATTTATGGAGCAACTGGTCTTTAAAGTGCTGGTGCCACATCCCAAAGGCTAACAAGGCTTTATGTGAACATAACAAATTCATGTTTGGTGAACCAAAGACTATAGCACCTGGAGGAGCTCGTTGTGGTTTTTATAATCTCATCAACATGCAAAACTGGCTGATGCTGATAGTTTAAACAACAATGAACAAAAGCTTGATTAAGTGTAAAGACCGGTGGGTATTTTCTTCCTCCATGGTTGTAGTGAGTGCACCATTTTCCATGTTGCCGGCACTTCGAGAGCATGTGAGCAAGTGACAAGCGTTCACAGCCTCCATCCCCTCCGCTCGGCCTGTTATACCAACTTGGTTTGTCTTGATTACCTGAAGGGTTGAGGAGTTCTAGGATTGTGTATTGTATGATACCAAGTAAAACTAGACATTAGGTGTTTGTCCTTAGGACAACCACAAAGCTGTTCCGGTTTTTTACTTTTATTAAATGCTCCAGACCTTGAAAGTTAGTCTGACTTTAAGATAGAAGACCCTTCACCTTTAACAGGCCCTTTTTGACTAAGTGTGCCCAAAAACCAAAAACCTAACCCTAAATCTGACCCTAACTTTCACCCACATCATATTATAACCGCATGCTGTTGGACCCTTTTTCAGGAAATAAAGGTCAACACGGGGTCGTGGTAACCTGAGGCTAATCCTCAATGCTTAAAAGGATTAAAACTGAAAAGAATTCGAAAATTGGCTGTGTAGTTCTTGAAATATGGTCCCACTTCCAGTTGACCCGGAAGTAAAGGTCAACATTGGGTCACGGTAACCCAAGTTCAATCTTCAATGCTCAAAGGGTCTATAACTGAAAAGAAATTGCAAATCGGGTGTGTACTCCTTGAGATCAGGTCCCACTTCTGGTTGACCCGGAAGTAAAGGTCAACATGGGAACATGGTAACCGAAGTTCAATGTTTGATGCTCAAAGGATCTATAACTGAAAAGAAATTGAAAATCGGTTGTGTAGTTCTTGAGATATGGTCCCACTTCCGGTTGACTCGGAGGTAAAGGTCAACCCGGGGTCACGGTAACCCAAGTTCAATCTTCAATGCTCAAAGGGTCTATATAACTGAAAAGAAATTAAATATCGGGTGTGTTCTTCTTGAGATATGGTCCCACTTCCGGTTGACCCAGAAGTAAAGGTCATGAAGGGGTCACGGTAACCGAAGTTCCATTTTTAATGCTCAAAGGATCTATAACTGAAAAGAAATTGAACACTGGCTGTGTACTTCTTGAAATATGGTCCCACTTCCGGTTGACCCGGAAGTAAAGTACAACCCGGGGTCATGGTTACTGAAGTTCAATCTTTCAATTCAAAAGGATCTATAACTGAAAAGAAATTGAAAAACGGTTATGTAGTTCTTGAGATATGGTCCCACTTCCGGTTGACCCGGAACTAAAGGTCAACCTAGGTTCACGGTAACCCAAGGCTTATCTCCAATGCCCAAGGAGTATATAACTGAAAAAAGTTTGAAAATCGGCTGTGTACTTCTTGAGATATGGTGCTGCAAAGATTAACTAATTAAAGCTTTGAATTACCGTAATTTGACACCTGATGTCGTCACAGTAACAAAAATGTGTTTTTCATACTGATAAATTTGATAAGGTACACGATGGTATGTAACTTATCCCAATCCAATGCCTTTTAAGGGGGGGGGGACAATATACTTCTGAGGGATTCCAACATCGATCAACACCAAGTCAATTGTACTAACTAGTTCTGTGGGGGAATAAATTTTGACCCTTGACTTCTGCATTGTAAGGCCAGGTCCAATCTACAAACCAAATTGCACCTTGATATTCCATATATTTTCGTGTATTGAGTTTAATGTAATCAGAACATACAACACACAAGTCAGTTGAAATGAATGACAGCCTGTGGGGAATGAAAGAACAATAAAGGTGGTCTGTGCTGGAAACTCATGAAAGAAACATAGTTAGCCATTTGGAACAATTAACATGTGAAATGAAACAGAGAAAAAGAGTGCAATGCCATAGTAAGTTGCACAAGAGTAGTTGTATGTTAGATTGTTATTGGCTTGGATAAATTGGCTTCTAAATCCTAAAACCAATCCAAACGCCAGTTTAGAGTTATATGCCAAGTCTTTCTGAAAATATCACTTGGACCTTCTAATATTAATAATATGCCAAGTCCTTCTAGAGTTATCGCACAAGCAAAATGTCTTTGTTTTAGCCATAATGACCTTGACAATTAATCCAGGAGTCCAAAAACAGTACACTTCTTTGGGATCCCGAGACCAATCCACAAACCAAGTTTGGAGTTGATATGACAAGTACTTCTCCAGGTATTGCTCAGACAACATTTCTTTTGTTTTAGCCATAATGACCTTGACAATTGGCCTCGGGTCCAAAAGCAATAGGCATCTTGGGGATCCCAAGACCAATCCACAAACCAAGTTTGGAGTTGATATGACAAGTACTTCTCCAGGTATTGCTCAGACAACATTTCTTTTGTTTTAGCCATAATGACCTTGACAATTGGCCTCGGGTCCAAAAGCAATAGGCATCTTGGGGATCCCAAGACCAATCCACAAACCAAGTTTGGAGTTGATATGACAAGTACTTCTCCAGGTATTGCTCAGACAACATTTCTTTTGTTTTAGCCATAATGACCTTGACAATTGGCCTCGGGTCCAAAAGCAATAGGCATCTTGGGATCCCAAGACCAATCCACAAACCAAGTTTGGAGTTGATATGACAAGTACTTCTCCAGGTATTGCTCACACAACATTTCTTTTGTTTTAGCCATAATGACCTTGACAATTGGCCTCAAGTCCAAAAGCAATAGGCATCTTGGGGATCCCAAGACCAATCCACAAACCAAGTTTGGAGTTGATATGACAAGTACTTCTCCAGGTATTGCTCAGACATTTCTTTTGTTTTAGCCATAATGACCTTGACAATTGGCCTCGGGTCCAAAAGCAATAGGCATCTTGGGGATCCCAAGACCAATCCACAAACCAAGTTTGGAGTTGATATGACAAGTACTTCTCCAGGTATTGCTCAGACAACATTTCTTTTGTTTTAGCCATAATGACCTTGACAATTGGCCTCGGGTCCAAAAGCAATAGGCATCTTGGGGATCCCAAGACCAATCCACAAACCAAGTTTGGAGTTGATATGACAAGTACTTCTCCAGGTATTGCTCAGACAACATTTCTTTTGTTTTAGCCATAATGACCTTGACAATTGGCCTCGGGTCCAAAAGCAATAGGCATCTTGGGGATCCCAAGACCAATCCACAAACCAAGTTTGGAGTTGATATGACAAGTACTTCTCCAGGTATTGCTCACACAACATTTCTTTTGTTTTAGCCATAATGACTTTGACATTTGGCCTAGGGTCCAACAACGCGGACCTCTGGGGTTGGGGGGATACCAGGACCAATCCAAGTTTTGAATTGTCATTTGAGTCCTTCTCGAGTTATAATTTGCACGCACGCACGCACGTGTGTAAACACCGGCAATCGTGGACCCTCCTTTGTTCAACTCTTTGTGTTAGCAACCGTGGACCACAATGATTTCCTTTGTGATAGCAACCGTGGACCTATTATCCCTTTTGTTATAGGTCCACGGTTTGAATGTGGATACCTACCCACGCACACACACACGTGTGTAAACACCGACAATCGTGGACCCTCCTTTGTTCAACTCTTTGTGTTAGGAACTGTGGACCACAATGATTTCCTTTGTGATAGCAACCGTGGACCTATTATCCCTTTTGTTATAGGTCCACGGTTTGAATGTGGATACCTACCCACGCACGCACACATGTTTGTAAATCCCGCTTACCGAGGACTTCTCTTTGTTCTCCCATTGTTTGGACATAGGTTTTTTTAGAGACGTCCCCGTTGGGTTTGTACACGAAAACAAAGCGAGGACGTCCTCGAATTGTCAAACAACCTTAATTATTGCAACCTGGGGCCCAAAAGTTGGCGGTAATATCAATTTTCAAGTGGACAAGGTAAAAAATACACCTTTTTCCCCCAAAAAGGAAAAAACTAACAATTATAGCGCCCCAAACAGTGGCCATAGTAATAAAATATAACTTCATTTTATTGATTATGTCAAAACAAACACGTTTGCTAAATTTGTATAGCATTCGGCCAACAAATACGGAAATTAGGGAGAAAATACGAGTTTCGACTAAAAAAAAAGAGCAAACAAATACAAAAAATTGCCCATGAGAGGCCAATTTTTGAAACTGTTTGAACCGTAAGTCCCCACAAAAAGCCCAGTCCTGATATAGGGTCAAGTTAGCTCTGCAGTCTGCACAAAGCTGATTATGTATTGTACCTTTTAAAGGCACTGTACACGTTTGGTAATTACTCAAAATATATATCAGTGAGAAACGACTCCCTCTGAAGTAACATAGTTTTTGAGAAAGAGGTAATTTCTCTCTAAAATAATAAAAAATTCTTGCAAGAAGCACACAAATTTGTACAACAAGGGTGTTTTTTCTTTCATCATTTTCTTGCAACTTCGATGACCAATTGAGCCCAAATTTTCACAGGCTTGTTATTTTATGCATATGTTGGGATACACCAAATGAGAACACTGGTCTTTGACAATTACCAAACGTGTACGATGCCTTTAACAACCTTGTAAGAATTTCTCAAAAATTGATCTGACCATCACACAAAGTAAAGTTCCCAGTTGTACTTTATGAATATATGATTTAAACTATGGGACTAAAAAAAATGATATGATGGCGACAAACTGAAAGATAATCTACCAGGGCACTATTGACTAATGTGTTATAAAAACTCACTATTAGTTACTGAGTAAACCCTGGGGCCATCGTCGATGCTTTTAATATCATTATAAATCAAAAGTAATTTGATTTCTTTTGTAAAGATTGAATTTGCAGGGTCAGTTATTCTTTAGTTTCCTTGAAAATAGTAGCAAAATGAAAACCTATATACCCAGTTTTTGGGTGGTACACAACACCAGTAGAAGTCTCATACTGGCATATAGTCAATACAGATTCCTTGCATGACTGCACCTCGGCAGTCAAAGTTCAAATACAAACAATTTTATAGTCATTCAAATGTCTATGCAAAGTACCAAGGTGTGAACGACAAAAGAGTTTATAAAAGAAAATCAACTCATGGAAAATTCTGTCCAAGCTATTGAAAATGATTGGTCATTTTGAATCACATGGTCCATGCAGCCCCTGGGAAACCCACAATACATACCACTCCCTAAAATTAAGCTCATAAGCTGCATCTGGGCCATGTTAGTTCCTAGTTTGAAGGATAAACCTTGGTTGATTTGTGACTTTTCCCTGCACGCTGTGAACAATCATTGTTATTCAGTAAGCTAGGTAGGTAAGGTCCGAGCATAAAATGTGACGTCACATTTCATTGTTTGTGTTTAGCTCTCTGATGATCCCGGAAGGATACAGCCAGGGAAACGTAGTTTGGATCCGTTTTGGATCACCCATGGTTCCCATTCATGAGACATGTGGGAGATGAGGAGTCAAGGTCACGAGGCGTGTTCAAATGGTCAGCCTCTCACATTCATGGTACCCCGCTTCCAACAGACAACACAACTTAATTAGAAAATATTCCCGGTCCAATTTGCGACAGAGGGAAATACTCCCAGTCCCAGTATAATATAACCCCAGATAAATATTTGGAAAATTCAGAAAGTTTGGAAAATGAATCCTAGACAAAAGCAACAAAAGGCAAACTTTGTAAAAAGGAACCTATGATGATCAAAATAAAACTAATAACACGAATATAATCGGCAAAAGATCAATTTATAAAAAGGAGGTAGCTTTGAGATGCACCGAGGAATTAGTGCATTCCTCTCAATCTATTTTATTATCGAAAAGATTAGATTGTGCCTCAAAGATTTGGTATCACAGTTTGTATAACCGTTGTTTTTTAATCTACGTGGATTTGCTGTGTCCTGGGAGGTGATGCTCAAAAGTGCAATAAATATCACCACTTGACAGGGGGGGAGATGTATACTTAGACTTTCATTTCTAGAAATTTATTTATTCTAGAGTTCAGAACTTCAATAAGTACTCTGTTTAATAATATAATTTAGCCACTGTTAAACGATGACGATCAGAAGACACGTTATGGAAGAGGGGCAAAGAGGTAAATTAACTGGAAATGTTATTTTAGCTGTACTAGTCCGTTATTGAAAGTCTGACAATAAAGTAGATTTAAACATTATTGTTATTATGTGTCTTTTTTCCCAGGAGTCCAAGAAGTAATTTGGAAGAGGGTTCAATTATGTCATCACAAGAAGAAATAGGTAAGAAGTTCATTTCTTCACTTCACGAATTCAACAAGTAATCTTGACTGAAACACAAAAAGTTCATCCGCTATGCAAAGTCTGACATTGGTTTAGAACCACTGATAATAATTTACGCTTGTATAATTGAGGCTGTTTAATTTATAGTTTGATGATGTTACAAAATGGAGTGTAAAGTCACAAAGAAGAAAAAAATCTCCTAAATATGACCTACACATGATTTGAGTACTAAAATCTCATGGTCTGGTGACTGAGGACCTACTCACAATTTATAAGGGATATCTACGGCCTCTTCTGGAATATGCCGTGCCTGTTTGGAATGGTGGACTAAACCAGAATCAAGTGAAACTCCTTGAACGTGTGCAGAAACGATCTCTTAAGCTCATCCTTGGCACCAGATACATTGACTATGAAAATGCAATTGAAACTCTTGGCCTTACTATACATTGAATGATAGACGTATTCAGTTATGCCTTAAATTTGCCGATGGATTAATAACAAATCCTAAACTCGTCACTCGTACCACGAACCGACCTAACTGACAAAAATCACACACTTTTGCAAATATTTTTTTTTACAAATTATTAATATACTCATTACTGTTAACATTTTCAGCAAGTTTCAAAACTAAATACGTAGTAGTTTTGTAATTACACTAATTACTATAAACGACGTATCACTAGATTTGCCGTTTTGTCTTTTCACAAAGTGACCTATCTAGATACGCCACTTTACCAATGATGTACTATGCGCTACAGCGCGCGCAGTTCGAGCGCGCGTGTAAAATTTTCGTACCACGAAGTGACCTAACTCAAAGCGTATAAAAAATTCACAAAGTGACCTAACTAGATAGGTCTCTATCATGCATTGGTTTGTACCAGCGCTCTGCGGGCAAAACTTGGATTTTCATTTTCACAAAGTGACCTATCTGTTTAGGTATTATTTACTATTTAAAATAGTTGTAGGGATTAAATGAAATTGAAAGTTCTGTATTAATAAAGTAGTCGGCTTTATTTTTGTCTTAACAAAATTACATACAAATAGTTAGCAGACCCCGAAACAGCAGTTTGAAAAATAGTGCAACTTCATTCGTGATTTTCTCCAAACATGTTTTTTTCTACTGTGTACGAGTTAGGTCGGTTTGTGGTATGCGCGACGAACTGTCTCACTTAATTCCACCTCCAATTATAAATGGAAGGAATCTGCGTTCATCAACATGTAGGTCAGTTCCTCAAGTAAGGTGTAAAACTAATAGATTCAAACAGAGTGCAATACCTTACCTAATAGATTTAACCAATTCTAGCTAATCCTTTCAAATTTTCAGGTTGACTGTAAATTTAAGTGATTTTAAGGGCCCTAGCTTGAATGAAGAATGAGTCCATCAGGCAGGATAGGGTAATATGCATGTGCCAATTTTTATGACTTGTTTCTTACAAATTGCCTTCACATTCAGATTAATCTTTTTATTGCTCCATGGATTTTTACTCCCCTTATTGTCCTGTCTTTCCCTTTGATCACCATTAATGTCCCCTTCTCCCTTTTTTGATTTGTGTATTCAGTCTAGTGCCTTTTTAAAGTCTATTTCCTTAATTGATTGCTTTGTATTGGTAGTTTTTTTTGTAATTTTCTAATGAATTTTTAATTGAATTTATGTAAATTTAGACGCAATTCAATCTTCTGATTGTGATGTCTTTTTTTATTGTGAAAAAAAAAACAAAAAACATTTATCAAAAAATTTTAACCTAGGAAATCCCTCAGAAATTAATCTTGATAGGTGTAGATGACACTAGATGAAAGATGTGGACGTTTGATACCCCATGGAAGTGGACTTTCAAACAAGTCTAAACAATGCACAGTAGAGAACACAGATAAGGACTTGACAAATGTATGATTTGGTCTCGGTGAAATGGAAACAATCAACACACTTAGGTTACTTGAACGAGTTCAATTAAGCATCGGAATGTGAACCTTTAATTAATAGATGTTTCATTTTAACCAGATACTGAACCTGATCTTCAGCAAGACCAAGCCAATCACCAATCATCTAGTGCACAAGGTAAATACCATTTGGAATATAGTGATAGTTTAGTTACTTTTATTATGAAATGAAACATAATGCCCTTTAAGTGGAGATATCTCGAAACTCGATAAGTGGTGTGTCGCTCATGTTGCATCCAAGAAAAACAGTTGTTTTCCATACTTAATAAGAGATATTGTTGAAACCGAAACAAAGTAAATAAAGAAGGATTTTCTGATGACTACCAATCACATAATTTGCCTTTAAAGATTAGTTTAAATTAAGAGCAAAACCAAACACAACGTAACCCTGATATTCAATGTGTTACACACCATCCAGTTTGTTTACACAATAATTAATTGATGCGGTGACATTTGAAAACTCTGTGGCAATATACCGCTATATTTAAACAAACAAATTATCAAGAGAACAGGAAACCAAGCACAAATGATGATATATTATTCAATGGTAGAACTTGACTTCAAACAAACAGTAAATTAAGGTGAAATCATTTAAAATAATTGTTTTTCCCAGCAAAGCGAAGACGTACTGAGCCGCCAAGGTTGTCACAAGAGGAAAGACGTAGGCCTAAAAGCTTACCACATTATATGTTTAATAGATGTTAATTTTGCATCGGGGATAAAGAAAATAATATTTGTTTTTTCGTTTTACTCTTACACAAATGTGTATTAAAGGGTCTGTACAAGTTTGGTAATTACTCATAAAACTAATGGCAATAAAAACTTACTTGGTAAGAAGTACAGCAGCTTCTGATAGTAAAAAGCATTTTGAGAAACATTTCACTTTGAAGTAATTTGGTTATTGAAAAAGATATCAGTTTTTATCCAAACAAATTTCAATCTGAGAAGCGTTTCTGTCCGAAACATTTCTAAGATTGTGTAATCCAATTGCAGGTTATTCTTCCTGCGTGGACATCACCTCTCCAGATTTTCAGCAATAATTTTTACAGATTAGTTTTATGGTATCTACAACTATATAGGATTGAAACAAACAGTGGGTTCCAATTACAAAACGAATACAATCCCTTTAAGCACTGTATAGGCCTACTATTTACTTTCCGGAGTTCTGTGAAAAATAAATCCACAGGCAAATCACTCCGATGGGATTCGAACCCACAACCTTTGCATTGCTAGAGCAGATGTCTTACCACTAGACTATCAACCTAGCCCAGTGGCTAGAGGCAGTTCAACAGAAATCGGGAAAGTACTGAGTATACAGTGCTAAATACACAACGGTGTAATTAGGGTAAAAACAAATTATATTCTTTATCCCCGATGCAAAATCTATTAAAACGTTGCGGTACCCGCTGCTAACACATAGGATTCAAACTGCCTCAAGCCACCAAGCTAACTCAGTGGTCTAGTGGTAAGACATCTGCTCTAACAATGCAAAGGCCGTGGGTTCAAAATCCACCCGATGATTTGCCTGTGGATTTTTTTTTCACAGAACTCGGGAAAGTACTGAGTATTTAGTGCTCAACACACATCCCTGTAAGAATAAAAAAAATGTATACATTACATGTATATATTCACATTGAGAATTCAACAGCTAATCTTGACTGAGATGGAAAATCGGGAGAGCTTATTGACATCAACCTTCATGATGTATGGGGGTAAACGTTAGGTATGAAATTTGATGTCAATATTGAAGTTAAGGATGCCGTAGAAGAGACCGATCAAAAGCTGAAGGCCTTGATTTGCTGAGAACAAACGTGTGGATTGTACTCAGTGAATTATCGGAACTCACTGTCTTGAATTAAGCAAGTATGAGTGTCATTCTCTGGAATGTGAACTTCAATAGATGTTTTTCTTTCACCAGATATTGAACCTGATCTTCAGCAAGACCAACCCAGCCAACAATCATCTCCTGTACATACAGTCCGTCCTAACCAATTACAGGCTGATATACAAAATGTGTCAATCGTGAATCCCGGTGTGGTCATTTTGGGTTCTGCTACTGGACTTACTGTGAATCAAACAGGCAATCAGAATGTAACAGGTATTATACAAATTCTTCTTAGCATGGAGGTTATTAGTTCAAAAAGAAACCCTAATAACGAGGCTTTTGATGTCGAAAATGAAATATATTTGTCTAAGTCGAAAAAAGTATGGAAAGTAAGGTGCTCAGTGAGCGCCATGATATTAAAAAAAAAATCACTGAGTCAACTTATTCAGTGATATGTGTTGGCTTACTGTGATATTCAGAATGTTATAGGTTTTTCATACAATTCTTCCTCGTGTACATGCATTGTGTCCAAACCAATCACAGGTTGATATAAGAAACTTGTCAATTTGGGAACAAATTCTTGTCATCTTTGGCTCTGCTACTGGAATCACCATGATTCAAAAAGGCAATCGGAATGTAACAGGTACTATACGGTTCCCAATCATGGAGGTTCTTAGCACAAAAATGAAACCCTAAATCCAAGGCTCTTGGTTACCATTTCTGCTTTTAATGTCAATTTAAAATATAATGTATTACTTGTTCCATTAGGAAAAAGTTTAGTGATATGTGTTGACTTACCGTGATAATAACCATTAAATGCCAATCAGATTCACAACAAAATAATTCTACTTTGAGACACCGTTGCTCACACATCCAATAGTGCATGTATTTGGCAAAGTTCAATTCAGCAAAAATATATCCTAATACTGTAGGTCATTTCTTCAAATAAACAAAACCTTGGCCTGTGGTTTAACATTCCTCTTCAAACATGTTCAATTGATCTTTAGCCCTAACTCCCAACCGACCTTTGTTAAAAACTTTCCCCAATCCATCAAATTCCAACATGAATAGTGCTACTGCTAATTCACTGGACCTAACCCATCAAACTCCAACAGTGCAGTTGTAATAACAGTACCTAGTCCAACTGTTGGATATTGGTGGAGTGTGTATCCTTGGTCCTGTTCAAAGTATGAAGAGGGGGGTTTGGCATAACCCAACCCAGCAAAATCCAACAACTGTTACTGCACCATGGTTGAATGGTTGGGTCTGCCATTGTAAGAAACAATGGGATCAACAATGCACCACATACATACAATAACATCACATGCCTTTATCAATTGTTTATTCCTCCTCCTTGCGCTTACAACAAAGGGATCAACAATGCACCACATGTACATCATATGCCTTTGTCAGTTGTTTATTCCTCCTCCTTGCAATTCACCATACCCAATCCAACAAAGTCCAACAGAGAACTGCAAGTCTACAGTACCCATTCCATCGCATTCCATCACTTTATCTATAGTACACAGTACCCAATCCATCATATCCCAACAAAACAAACTGTTGGAGTTTGAGGGGATAAGGACTGTTAGGGTTAGAGGTGAAAACCATGAGCTGGTGTGGATGTGTCCAAAAACGGTTGTTGATTTTACAGAATTACGTGACTATGAAACCTAAAGTTTGTGATTAGAAAATATTCAAAGCACTTGTGTTGTGGGTGCAGTAATGTAGTGATGATGTTTGGTTTTGTTTATAATTCCCATCAGGGCCATCAGACCCCGAGCAAGTTCAATCTGCTGCACGAAAGGCTAAAGAGGCATTGAAGAAAGTGTACAAAACTACAGGTAGCTATGTACAGATGCTCCCATGGGTTGATGATGATAAGATGCACATAATGGACATCTACACTAAACTATGTTTAGTTGAACAAGTTGGCACAAAAGGGAGGATTCAAAAAGAGGGAAAAAACATGGAATCATATGAAGAAATGTTCCACTTTAAGACAAGGGAGAAAAATCCAATCAAACGTGTCGTTGTAAGCGGATCGGCAGGAATTGGCAAGACAACCCTAGTTGACAAAATCGCTTACGATTGGGCATTGGGTAACAGTGAGACACTCAAAAAGTACGAACTTGTTTTTGTACTAAAAATGCGTTCATTGAAACAAAGTTCAGACTTAATGGATGCTATCTTTGGTCACCTTTTAGACAAGGACTCTGTAGGTCAACCTGCTTTGAAAGAGTTTATTGACAACAACCAAGACAAAGTATTGATTCTCTCGGATGGGTTTGATGAATTTAAAATCTCTACCTCTGACACATCCTCATTTGGTTCGTTTCTCAAAGTTCTTAATCGAAAGCAGGGCACAGAATGTTGGGTAGTTATTACATCTCGTCCTCCCCTTGACAAATTAGTCAACTCATCATTGGTTGAAAAGCCCTATACTCATGTGGCAGTTGAGGGGTTTTCTGATATGGATATAGAGGAATATGTGGAAAAATTCTTCCCTGAGGATCATGACAAGGCTAGCAAGCTTATAGAGCAGATAGAACTCTCAGATACCTTGTCTGATTTGGCAAAGAGTCCAATGCTACTGCTGCTGATGTGTTTGCTGGGGAATGCAGAGAACACCCTCCCAGACACAATGACACGACTGTATAACAAAACACTGAAATACATATTCAAAAGAAAAACAAGAGACATCAAAGACGATGCAATATCTAAGATATTGATTGCAATTGGAAAGGTTGCTCTAGATCGTCTGATTTCTACAGATCAGTCATTTGCCTTTAGAGAAGAGGACTTTGAGAAGAATGCATTATCTGCAGCAATGAATGCAGGTGTCCTCACTAGCGAGAGGGTTATCGATGAGCTTGACGATTATCAAAGTGTGTCTTTTATGCACCACACGCTTTTGGAATATTGCGCAGCAGTGTACTGGCAAAGCTTGATAAATACTGAAGACTTCAACGGAAACCTAGATCAGATTGATATTGAGTTAACCGAGAGTACCACGTTGACACCTCATTCTCGCCTGTCTCGTCATGATTATCTGCTCCGATTTTGTTGTGGAGACAATGAGGCATGTACAAATTGTATTTTACAGAAGGTGCATCTACACAAACATAAACAACCTGCCATTATTTGCTATTTCGAGAGTCAGTCAAACAAACTGCCACCAGAAAATGTTATCAGTTCAGTTATGACTAGTGATATTGATTTTTCGGAAATGAATAAAGATATTACAAACGCATTATTTTATTTTATGAAGCGTGTGACAACCCTCAGCAGAGGAAATGATTACTTCACAAAGGTTAAGAAACTGGCCTTAAATGAATTGAACTTCCAGAGGTTTGGTAAAGATTTGGCAAAGTTAATAAAACTTATGACTAATTTACAATCTCTTTCTCTGGTTGACAGCTCATTAACTGCTGCCAATACTGATGAAATCCTATCATCATTGTCAAGTCCATCAACATTGGCTGAGTTAGAACTCTCATGGAATACAGCCTTGGGTGGCTCTGTGTCATTGTTGGCTCCTCAATTGAAGAAATTAAAGTGCCTCAAAGAGCTGCACTTGTCTTGGTGCTCACTGGTAGCTCAAGATGTGTCACCCATTGCCCAGTCAGTGGGTGACACTCTGGTTGATCTAAATGTAACATATAATCAAGCCTTGGGTGGCTGCGCATCAATTTGGGGTCCTCAATTGGGGAAAATGGAATGCCTTAAAAGTATTAGGTTTGAAAACTGTTCACTGCAAGGTACAGATATTGAGCCCATTGCTGTGGCACAAAGTGGTGTGTCTACTCTAACTTATCTTGATCTGAATAACAATCCAGGCTTGGGTGGTTGTGCAAAGATGTGGGCTCTTCATTTGAAGAGAATGGGACACCTGAAGAAAGTGGAACTTCGTAGCTGCTCATTGAGAGATAAAGATATTGAACCCATTGCTGTGGCACTGAGTGACATTCAAACTCTGGTTGATCTAAACCTCCAAGAAAATAAAGCATTGGGTGGCCGTGCATCATTGTGGGCTCTGCATTTGAAGAAAATGAACCAACTTAAGGAACTAAGATTGGTTGGGTGCGATCTGACAGATGGGGATATGAAGCCCATTGCTGAGTCAGTGAGTGGAATGCCCAGTCTGACTAATCTGATTCTCACAGATAATAAACCATTGAGAGGCTGTGCATCATCGTGGGTGCCTCATTTGAAGCAAATGACCAAACACCTCAGTTCGCTCACAATACTTGGGTTGACACATGAAGATCATGAGTACATTAATGCATCAATCGGTTTGAATTCGCCCATATTGGACTTACTATCCGAATCAGACTACTCTACAGACTACTCTACAGAATGAAGATGGAAAAGTCTATTTCTAACATTTTGGACAAAGCCTTGAATGTCATTGTAGACTCCTCATTCATAGCAAAAAAAACTCATTCCGAATTACTCACAGATGTGAATCTGTCATGTCATTGAGTCTGTGATTTCTCTGCACAACTG
>CM037474.1:3006487-3042487 GCA_021014325.1 Plazaster borealis
CCCACCTATTTTTCGAATGATCGAGGCTAGGTCTTTTCACGGCTGACAATGTTGGTGTCTACATGGAGTCATCCACTTTATTTAGAAGGTTTTGGGGTTTTTTTCAGAGTGTGGGTCTTTAACATGGGTCTGCCTCAAAAACCCCCCCCCCCCCCCCCCCCGGACCCCGCTTTACGAGAAGGGTATTTGAAGGGGCGGAGCTAATCGAACTCACCCTAAAATTGTTATCGTTGTGCTTAACTATTAGACCCGTCTTGCATAATACATCACAAGCTCAAAGAGTGCCCTCGTTGTGGTCAAAGGATGACCTATCATTGGCTGAGAGATGTGCATGGGGCTTATTCACACATTCACGTTTCCATTGTTTGACCTCGGCAATGGTTGCCTCCGCAAAGGGTATATTGAAATAAATGGATTAATGGAGTTTGTAATCCCAAGTTTTGATTGCAGAAATGTTGTTGTGAGGTCTTCAAATGCTTTTTCCCTCAACCTTTATTGCTAGTTCTGTAGTTGTGTCTTTAATGTACCATCAAAAAAGATAATTTGACAATGACATCATTTAATACATAAATATGTACTTACCCAGTGGATGAGTCCTTCTTTTCCAACGTCATAGCAGTGAGTTTGGCAAACCAGTGGTTTGCAAGAGTGTGGCAGCGGCTTTCATTGCAAAAAATATAATAATTTATTCAACAAATGCTATCAAAATGAATTACCCTTAAAATTGATAAATCAACTGTGTTATCTAAGCAAAAAGAGCACCTATTTTTCAGTGGTTCTAACACACCAGTATACACGCCTTTAGTTTTAATTGCGGTTGCTAAGTGGGTACAATCAGTAATAACGCATTGTGACATCACTGATGCTGGGGTAGTCTGTTTTGCATACAAACCAACGTCTTGAATCAAGACTACTGCTGTAGAGGAGGCCAAGTCTTGGGCTTACTTTGGTCAAGAAGAGGGCGTGGTCCACAAAGAGTAATTCCATTATTGCTGGAAGACCACGAATTGTGCGAGCATGCAAGATGCTTGAGTAATTTGTCATGATATCATAGGCAAGAATGTGATAGGATTGTAGTTCGTGTATTAATGGTTGTAATTTTGTACCTTGTTTGATTGGATATCAAGAAACCATGAATGAAGTGTAACGGCTTCTTTCATTGAGGAAAGACAAACTGAGCTCTGTGTGTCTAGACTTGTTTTGGCTGGAATTTTACCCCCAAATCTTGCATGTACATACCGCACGCATACTCTGTGACGTAATGTAATGATTGGAGCAACTTTCTGGTCGGTATAAAACCAATAATCCCAGTGAATACCTTGAGCAAGACACTTGACCATAATTGCTTCTCTTCACCCAGGAGTAAATGGGTTTGATTCTCGTGTTTGATGTAGCTTGATGCTCTACAGATTTGGCAGCCCAGGCTGTGTACTCTCCATGGAGCTGTGATGGTTTAAGGAATTAAATAAATGGCGCAGTGATCATGTTTATATCATTCGTCTCGAGCGTTAAAATTTGCGGATACCAGCGCCATATAAATGTCCATCATTATTATTATTCAACTGGTGATAAATAAAAGCCCGACTCTCAATTCTGACGGCGGAGTTTCGAAAAAATAAAAATAAAAATTGTAATCTTGAGGTTAGTTCCAACTGCCCTAGGAAATATTGATAAACTACTTCCAATGTTTAAGAAGAAAATTTCAAATGCACAAGGCAACATTATGTTGATTTCTTTTCATTTATTTTTTATCTTGAAAACATGATCGTCCAAAGTGGTCCTCATAGGGTTTTAAATTGATTACTGTTTAACTAGTTTATTGATGAAGTTATAATTATTTCAACCCAATGTATAAGTAAATTTCAATTAACATTTGTCCATGCTCAATGAAACTTATTTGATACAAAATAGATCATTACTTTAGCACTTTGTAGGTGAATATTTACATATACATAACACACTTAAAAAACATGTACCTGTGCGTGAAATAACAAACCTGTGAATGGTCATCAGAGTCATGAGAAAACATTAACAAACCCCCATTATATGTTTCCACTGTTTTCAAACATAAGATTTCAGGCTCGAGATCAAAACTAATTGTTCCATTCATTTCTCAAAAACAGTAGCATTTTTGGCATAAATTATTTAGGGGAAGTTTTCCCACCATGACCATTTTTATACCATGCACAACATGTGTTAATCTGTAAAGATTATTATTTCCAATCTTACCAATGTTATGCACATCCTTTAAACTGGTTTGGTAATGGGAAATATCAACAAGAAGGATTTAATACATTATACATAATGTTTGAAGAGTCACGAGCAACACTTGGTGAAAGGTTTAGATTGATAGTCCAGCAGGAAGATATTCCTACAAACTTTGTCATAAATCATTTTCAATATCTTGGTAAACTGCACATGTTTCAATGGCTTTCTTCTCCAAGTCATTTGAAACAAAATGACAAATTTTTATGCAAAGTTGGATATATCGCCGGATTGCAAAGAGTTCCAACATTCACTAAATTAAAGCTTCGAATATGGCCTTTCCATCTTTGTATGAAGCTCAAACGTGTATTGTTGCGACATAAGGGCCATTTTTGCAGACCCAGTCACATAAAGTTGGTTTATTAATTCTTTTCATAAATACACCCATAACACTATCCATTGGTGTTGAGGTTGAAATTTTCATATTTTCTGCACCTTGACCATCTCAATTAATAAGATGGAATGGTGCATTAGAAATACTCATTATTATTGTTATTATTATCAAACAAAGTGAAAAATGTTATTTTCCAATTTTAAAGAACAATTATGGATGAAAATACAGATTACAAATCACACAAAGAAATATATATTGGCTATATAAATAGCCGATATTACATTGTTTACAAAAAGAGTACCCTTTTGCATTCCAGTGCATCTCCTGGCAGGCAAGATGCTTCACTGTTCATATATAAGATTTGACATGTTTGATCATAATTGTATGGTAGTGGTTTTATTTATTCAGGGACTTCATCAGTGATTCCACTGTTCTCCCTGATGGGACCCCCGAGACATACAATAAAAACTATACAAGAGAAACTATACATGTCCCTGGTTAAAATTAAACATCACATTATTTAGTTATAGGGAAAGATTGCACTGAATATAATATAAATTCTCATCATTGAGAAGAACACATATTGAGATGTACACCCTTTTCTCAATACCAAAAGTTGATAACAATTGTTACCTTCCAGTCTTCATAAAATGTAAGATTTGAAGTTTTCTTCCATGGTGAGCTATGTACAATTTGTGCCTGCAGGAAGTCCAGGCTCTGTGGCACTTTTGTAAATGAGTGAAGTCATGAGTAATATTACAACAACGTTTGTTGTATTATTTGTTTGATGCAGTATAAATGACCGTAGATAATGATCCACATCCCATTGTGTCATAATGCGTGTCCATACTTTGCTGCTAATTGGGAATCAGATCAGTTCTTAATCAATTCAGTGGATTATGAAATGAAATTATATAAATTTAAGCATCATTATGCACCTCAGTTCATGGTTTGACAAAAAACTAAAGGAACTGTTAATTGCCCGACATGAAAGTAAAACACAGTGGACAAATTAGAATGTACATTACATAAGGGCCTTGTCAAAAGAGGCAATACCAAAGGAACACTTCGGTAGCTCAATTAGACACATTTCTGTGACAGTGTTTTACTATATCTCATAGAAAATTGGAATATGTCGTGTTCTTTGGAGATTCTGTGGAGTTGGTTGACTGTAATTTTGTCTCATGTGACGTGGCTGATAGACCATCTTGCACTGACGTCATACCCGACTACTTTCTGCCCATGGTCTGCCATTGGAGTCAAATTGCATGTTATGGGAATTTGACTCAAAATGGTGCAACCAATTTGGTAATGTCTTCATTGATTGGGTCATTAAAGGTACAATCACTGATATACCTAAAGACATTGTACTGCGCTGCGATGTACTGGCATTAACACTGATTTGGCTTAGTCAACTTCTCCGAATGATTACAGACAATTATTGTGTAATTAAAAAAATGAAACAGACAAACAAGGAAACTGCAATGGTGTTTCTGTTTGAACTGATGAGATGACCTTTAGTGAACTTTGAAGAATAAACTTCCTGTATTAAACCAGCAGTAATCAATTTGATGTCAGGTGAATTGGGTAAGGTACAATCACTGATACCTATTACCTAAATACATTACACAGTGATGTACTGACGTTAGCATTGATTCGGATTAGTCAACTTCTCGGAATGATTAACATTTAGACACAAATTGAAAACCCAAAGCAAACTGTGATTGCAATTCTGTAAAGACTTATTGATGTAAAGGTTGACCTTCAATGAACTTTTAATGTATGAACTTCCTGTATTAAACCAAAAGTAATTCACATAGAAGCTTTTGATACAAATTAGTGCACGACAGACTCATCCCCTCCTGTCCAGTGTAACATTATAATCCACTTATAAAATATGTAGTTATATCATCCTCATCATCATATTAATAATCAGTTGATCACTTTCTTAAAGACATTGCACATAATTATCCCTGGAGGACTTTCACTTTCATCTAAATACTGTATCTGTGTACAGCATAGAGGAAGAGTTTAAGGAAGACTAAATACTGAACTGGTGTTTATAAAGAAAACTAAATAGTTTCAATCTGAAATCTTGCTGATTCTACAATTCATATCTGCACCAATCCTCCAGAGAACCGTCTGAAGTACTGTCAAAGTCAAGGAAAAGTTACATTTCAAGACCCTTTGAAATGACCTTTGCTTATTACAATTGCTGCCATTGATATAACCCTGTTATGAACGCGCATAAAATTGTTGACAAACCATACACCATTCTGCGTTGTTGTCACTGAAACGGACCACCTAAATAAAATGATGAAAGTTTCATAGGCTGGTGGTTGTATGGTGTATTTATTTAGACCTAGAGGATGGGATAAAGTCTAATCTTCCAAAATGCATCGATGTAATTTCCATTCAAGCTTCATTGTATTAAAGATGCTATGTCCAAATTGTGGCTGATTTGACCTGAAAATTTTGGTTTATATTTTAAACCGCTATTTTTATAGATTTGAGAAAAGTTATAAGCTGTCATTTAAGGTATTTTTACCAACAAATCTGCGAATGGTAAATGGTTTTTAATTAAATAACAATATAAATTCCCACATTAAATCACGTTACGTGTATTTTGTGCATTGTCCGTGGCATATGTGAAAGCGTTTGCATGTTTTTCGTTTTGAAACAACATCATCTGTCAAAATTCTTTCAGAGAAAAAACAAACAAATAAATAAAAGTCATATTTGTTTCATCAAAACTTGGGCCATGCAATTTGAGTGTTAATTATTGTGTGTTTTTGGCTGTAATTGCTACGTCAATTATTTAGTTTTGTTAAACATTGTACACGATTGTGCTTACATGTTTATGATTACTTGAAATATTTTGAACTGAATAAGGTGTACAGAAAAGTGTTTAACTTGTTTTAAACATGAAAGCCCAACAAATCTGCGAATGGTAAATGGTTTTTAATTAAATAACAAAATAAATTCCCACATTAAATCACGTTACGTGTATTTTGTGCATTGTCCGTGGCATATGTGAAAGCGTTTGCATGTTTTTCGTTTTGAAACAACATCATCTGTCAAAATTCTTTCAGAGAAAAAACAAACAAATAAATAAAAGTCATATTTGTTTCATCAAAACTTGGGCCATGCAATTTGAGTGTTAATTATTGTGTGTTTTTGGCTCTAATTGCTACGTCAATTATTTAGTTTTGTTAAACATTGTACACGATTGTGCTTACATGTTTATGATTACTTGAAATATTTTGAACTGAATAAGGTGTACAGAAAAGTGTTTAACTTGTTTTAAACATGAAAGCCCAACAAATCTGCGAATGGTAAATGGTTTTTAATTAAATAACAAAATAAATTCCCACATTAAATCACGTTACGTGTATTTTGTGCATTGTCCGTAGCATATGTGAAAGCGTTTGTATGTTTTTTCATTTTGAAACAGCATCATCTGTCAAAATTCGTTTAGAAAATTGGGGCCATGCAACTTTGAGTGTTAATTACTGTGTGTTTTTGGCTGTAATTGCTATGTCAATTATTTAGTTTTGCATAACATTGTACATGATTGTGCTTACATGTATATGATTACTTAAAAGATTTTGAACTGAATGAGGTGTACGGAAAGTGTTTAACTTAATTTAAACTCGAAAGCCCAGAGTAAACTATAAAGTCACCAAGGCTTTGGATCAAACTAAAGATTCAGATCGACCAGAGGGAGCTAACAATCATTGACGGGGTTCATACTTGAGCAGTTTTCTCAAGTCCAGCTTCTGGAAGAGACATCCAAAGATAATACATCGTTGGTTTTGGGAGTAAATTCATTTCCATCCAACAGTTTCCAGTAAACATGATGAGTTTCATTTGCCTCAAATAAAGGAAGTACACAGTTGTGCAGAGAAATCACAGACTCAATGACATGACAGATTCACATCTGTGAGTAATTCGGAATGAGTTTCTTTTGCTATGAATGAGGAGTCTACAATTACATTCAAGGCTTCGTCCCAAATGTTGGAAAAGACTTTTCCATCTTCATCCTGTATTAGTCTGATGGGGGTTTCAACTGCCTCCTGGGCAATCTCAATTTTCGCTTTGGGTACGAAAATTCATCTGTCAAGCCATGTATTCTGAGATTCTTGAGGTGTTTGGTCATTTGCTTCATATGAGGCTCCCACGATGATGCACAGCCAATCAATGGGTCATTATCTGTAAGATATAGATGAGTCAGAGTGGGCATGTCACTCACTGACTCGGCAATGGGCTCCATATCCCCATCTGTCAGATCGCACCAATCCAATCTCAGTTCCTTAAGTTGGTTCATTTTCTTCAAATGCAGAGCCCACAATGATGCACAGCCACCCAGTGCTTCATTATTACAGAGGTTCAGATCAACCAGAGTTTGAATGTCACTCAGTGCCACAGCAATGGGTTCAATATCTTTATCTCTCAATGAGCAGTTACAAAATTTCACTTCCTTAAGGTGTCTCATTCTCTTCAAATGAAGAGCCCACATCTCTGCACAACCACCCAAGCCTGGATTCCCGCTCAGATAAAGATTAATCAGAGTAGACACACCACTCAGTGCCACAGCAATGGGCTCAATATCTGTACCTTGCAGTGAACAGTCTTCAAAGTCAATATTTTGAAGGCATTCCATTTTCCCCAATTGAGGACCCCAAATTGATGCACAGCCACCCAAGGCTTCATTACCTGATACATTTAGATCAACCAGAGTGTCACCCACTGACTCGGCAATGGGTGACACATCTTGAGCTACCAGTGAGCATTGATCCAAGCCCAGCTCCTTGAGGCACTTCAATTTCTTCAATTGAGGAGCCAGCAATGACACAGAGCCAGCCAAGGCTTTATTCCATGAGAGCTCTAGCTCAGCCAATGTTGATGGACTTGACAATGATGATAGGATTTCTTCAGTATTGGCAGCAGTTAATAAGCTGCTACTCAGAGAAAGAGATTGTAAGTTAGTCATAAGCTTTATTGACTCTGCCAAATCTTTACCAAACCTCTGGAAGTTCAAATAAGACAAGTGCAGTATCTTAACCTTTGTTAAGTAATCATTTCCTCTGCTGAGGGCTGTCACACGCTTCAGAAAATAAAAGAAAGCGTTTGTAGAATCATGATCCCATTTGTACATTGTAATATGACTAGTAATAACTGCACTGATAACATTTTGTGGTGGCAGTTTGTTTGACTGACTCTCGAAATAGCAAATAATGGCAAGTTCTGATTTTTTGTCTGGATGCACCTTCTGTAAAATATGATTTGTACATGTCTCATTGTCTCCACAACAAAATCGTAGCAGATAATCATAACGAGACCGGCGAGAATGTTGTGTCAACGTGGTTCTCTCACTTAACCCAATATCAATCTGATCTAGGATTCCGATAAACTCTTCAGTATTTATCAAGCTTTGCCAGTACATCGCTGCGCAATACTCCAAAAGTGTGTGGTGCATAAAAGACATACGTTGATAGGTGTTAAGCCCATCGATGATCCTCTCGCTAGTGAGGACACCTGCATTTATTGCTGCAGATAGCGCACTCTTTTCAAAGTCCTCTTCTCTAAAGGCAAATGACTGATCTTTAGAAAGGAGACGATCTAGAGCAACCTTTCCAATTGCAATCAAAATCTTAGATATTGCATCTTCTTTGATGTCTCTTTCTTTTCTTTTGAATATGTATGTCAGTGCTTTGTTATACAGTCGTGTCATTGTGTCTGGGAGGGTTTTCTCTGCGTCCCATAGCAAACACATCAGCAGCAGTAGCATTGGACTCTTTGCCAAATCAGACAAGTTATCTGAGAGTTTTTATCTGCTCTATAAGCTTGCTAGCCTTGTCATGATCCTCAGGGAAGAATTTGTTCACATATTCCTCTATATCCGTATTGGAAAACTCCTCAACTTTCACATGAGTATAGGGCTTTTCAACCAATGATGATTTGACTAATTTGTCAAGGGGAGGACGAGATGTAATAACTACCCAACATTCTGTGCCCTGCTTTCGATTAAGAACTTTGAGAATCGAACCAAATGAGGATGTGTCAATTGTAGCGATTTTAAATTCATCAAACCCATCCAAGAGAATCAATACTTTGTCTTGGTTGTTGTCAATAAACTCTTGCAAAGCAGATTGATCTACAGAGTCCTTGTCTAAGAGGTGACCAAAGATAGCATCCACTAAGTCTGAACTTTGTTTCAATGAACGCATTCTTAGTACAAAAACAAGTCCGTACTTATTGAGTGTCTCACTGTTACCCAATGCCCAATCATAAGCGATTTTGTCAATTAGGGTTGTCTTGCCAATTCCTGCCAATCCGCTTATAACGACACGTTTGATTGGATTTTTATCCCTTGTCTTAAAGTGGAACATGTCTTCATATGATTGCATGTTATTTCCATCTTTTTTAATCCTCCCTCTCGTGTCAACTTGTTCAACTAACCGTAGCTTAGTGTAGATGTCCATTATGTGTTTCTTATCTTCATGAACCCATGGGAGCATCTGTACAAAGCTACCTGTAGTTGTGTACACTCTCTTCAATGCCTCTTTAGCTTTTCCTGCAGCAGCTTGAACTTTCACTGGGTCTGGTGTTCCTGTCGGGAAATATAATCAAAGCCAAATTTCATCACTACATTACTGTACCCACAACACAAGTACTTAAAGTTTCATTTGTGAACCTTACATGTAATTCTGTAAAATCAACAACCGTTTTTTAATACATCCACACCAGCTGGTTTTTCACCTCTACAGTTCAAGTGAACATGTTGGAGGAGGATCACAGAGCTGGATTTTGTTTCTTTGGAAAATGACCTACAGTACTATGATTAATTTTTTTTCGAATTGCACTTTGCCAAACATAATGGATCTAAATGTATGAGCTATTGTGTCTTAAAGTATTTGGCATGACTGGTTCTTATCACGGTAAGTCAACACATATCACTATATAAGTTGACTTGGTAAGATCATTTTGTAATAGTTTCCATACTCAAAATCCTTTTCCCCCCCCCCCCCCACTTGACACAAATACTTGTGTAGAACATTAAAAGCAGAAAATGGTAACTAAGAGTCTTGTATTTAGGGTTTCTTTTTGTACTAAGAACCTCCATGCTATGAAGAATTTGTATAATACCTGTTACATTCTGATTGCCTGTTAGATTCATGGTAGTTCCGGTAGTTCCTAGGGGCATTCTTGACTTCAAAATGTACGTACATTTTTTTTTACTAAGAACCTCCATGGAGAAGGAACCGTATAGTACCTGTTACATTCTGATTGCCTTTTTTGAATCACGGTGATTCCATTAGAAGAGCCAAAGATGACGGTACTTTGACAAGTTTCTTATATCAACCTGTGATTGGTTTGGACGCAACGCATGTACAAGGGAAAGAATTGTATCAAATACCTGTAACATTCTGAATGACATTTTGATTCGCGTTAATTCCAGTTGCAGGGCCCAAGAAGACAGCACTACGATCCCCAATTGACACATTTTGTACTTCAACACGAGATGATTGCTGGCTGGGTCGGTCTTGCTGAAGATCAGGTTCAATATCTGGTGAAAGAAAAACATCTATTGAAGTTCACATTCCAGAGAATGACACTCATACATGTACTTGCTTAATTCAAGACAGTGAGTTCCCATAATTCACTGAGTACAATCCACACGTTTATTCTCAGCAAATCAAGGCCTTCAGCTGTTGACCGGTCTCTTCTACGGCATCCTTAACTTCAATATTGACGTCAAATTTCATACCTAACTTTGCCCCATACGTCATGAAGGTTGACATCAATAATCTCCCCTGATTTTTCGCCTTTTTTTGAATGTAACATCACTTAAACTCTCATTTAAACTACAACAGTTTTTGATCTTTAACGTCTTTATGATCATCATCATGTAATTATTTGGAAAGAGTTTTGTGTAAAGTGCACTTCTCAGTCAAGATTAGTTGTAGAATTCTCCAAGTGAATATAAAAGCCTACCTCTTTCCTCTTGTGACGACCTTGGTGGCTCAATACGTCTTCGCTTCGCTGGGGGGAAAAAATATTATAAATGATGTCACCTTAATTTAATTTTTGTTTCAAATAAAATTATACCATTGAATAATATATCATCATTTGTGCTTGGTTTCCTGTTCTCTTGATATCTTGTGTGTTTAAATATAGCGGTATATTGCCGCAGTGTTTTCAAATGTCACCGCATCAATTAATTATTGTGTAAACAAACTGGATGGTGTGTAACACATTGAATATCATGCTTATGTTGTATTTGGTTTTGCTCTTAATTTAAACTAATCTTTAAAGGGAAATTATGTGATTGGTAGTCATCAGAAAATCCTTCTTTATTTGCTAAAGGCAAATAACTGATCTTTAGAAAGGAGACGATCTAGAGCAACCTTTCTATTTGCAAACAAAATCTTAGATATTGCATCTTCTTTGATGTCTCTTTCTTTTCTTTTGGATATGTATTTCAGTGCTTTGTTATACAGTTGTGTCATTGTGTCTGGGAGGGTTTTCTCTGCGTCCCATAGCAAACACATCAGCAGCAGCAGTAGCATGGGACTTCTTGCAGTCAAAATTAGTTGTTGAATTCTCAAAGTGTTGAATCAAAGCTCTGTTCTGTCAACCAATCAGATTCTGGTATTTTTCCAATACGGGGTTCAGATGACTTCTCCTCTAATTGGTTCATAAATGTTTTACAGTTTAGCAAGAGATGTTTTTCTTGTACGCGTGAGTATAAGCCTACTTCACGTTTTCTAAGCAATCTTTGCTTACACAGCTGCTGCAGAAATTAGCGCTTACCCTGCAGTGAGCCGTAAGTGCAGATTTCTGCGGTAAACAGACACATGAAGTTAGTGCCTTGTGAAATTGTTTTGGGTTTAAATCACAAATAAAATACAAGTTCAGGCATTTTGTCACAATGCAAAGGGATCCGGTTTCCTTGTTTCATTTAGTCTAGAAATGCATTATGTAGTCTCTCATTTAAATTCATCATATATTAATTGTAACGGGTAATGTTTTGTATTTATCTTCTGTCAGTCGTTGTAACATCGGTTGACTCCCTTCCTGAGGTTGTGTTGGTTCTGCTTTAAACATTAAAATGAAAAATGTAATGTTGTGTTACTTGTTACTAGTTTATCGGTATAAACCCCTAGACTTGCATGGATGAAGACTTGGGGCTGTATTTAAATGGCTTAGGTCCTGACTTAAAATTCAGACTAAAGACTTGAAGTCTGGTAACCCTACATGGATGGAAACAGTAGGGTTGGATGGATAAAGTAGCTTTAAAAAACCGAATATGCAATTGTGGTTAACAATATCATGAAGTATAAGGTGAAGTAAAGTTTTGTTTTTTGGTTTTTTTAATCAAAGACAAATTATGGGGGATGAGCTTCAAATTAATAAAATATTACTTTCTTTATGGTATGAGAACAAATATCTTAATCATCAAAGTTTAAATTACGTCTTTCTCGGATTATTGGTGCTATAATATGAAAACGCGGCTGGTAACATGAAGTTTTCGTAACATTCAGCTAAGCTTGGGCGATACCACGATATTATGGAATATTGCGATACTAGTTCTGAAACGATTACGATATCGGGTAGATTTTTTTTTGATTGTGATATTGGTAAATCGCGATATCGTCTAAGTATCGCGATGCATTTCCTAACCGAGACGATCTTGCAACAAAAAATCTCCTAGTGGAGATGATCTTGCAACAAAAAAGAGCTGCAAGTCACAGACCGCAACCGCAAGATTCCCCAACAGATCTGACCCGACCGGGTTTCTTCGAAAAAACCAACATCAAAGCCTTATTAGCGATCAGGCGGTCTCGCACAGACTACCGAAAAACTACGACATCGCGCTTCCGGGTGTTATCACGTGTTGTATCAACCTCGTCCCCATGGTTTACTTTATTTCCAACCATGTTTACAATAGTACCTCGTACTGCTCGACACACCTTGGGGACGAGGTTGGTGATCTAATTAGTTATGCACACATATAGAATAGTCTGTCATGCGCAGTAGACACATTAAATGCGTGTTAGTAGTAGGCCCAGGTTTTCACCCCAATGCGGTTAGTAGTAGGCCCAGGTTTTCACCCCATAGGTTTAGAGTAAAACCCGAAGAATAGTTCATTGGAAAAAAGTAGAAATAAAACGGCAGCTTCTTCGACAACTGAAACTTGCACAGTGAGTTTCGTGTAGAAGATTGACGTCATCAAAAGTTAATCGCGATATTATCGAATATCGCGATATATTCTTGACGATACATCGTGGATGAAAAAAAGCGATATCGCCCAAGCTTACATTCAGCAAAAACTTAGATTTATACTCACCACTTGGCTGTAGTGTTCTCATTGCCTCGTTGTAGACAGTGTCATTGATGGTCAATTGAATATTCAGCTCCTTTCCAGAAACTTCTCTTATGTCCTCATCAGTAATCAGGTGAGCAGTAAGCGTCTTGGCTAGCTCACCGATCAAACATCGCTCGTTGAACTTGTCCAGACTTGAGAATAAAACCGTATGATGAATCTTATGGAACTCAATTCTATCCTCTTCAGTGAACATCCACCTTCGCATTCAATTGTATCGACAATTGCTCGGATACCCTGAAAGCCCAATTGTTGCGCTGCTCTCTTTATAAACAAGTAGGTAGTTTGGTATAATATTTTACTTTTAGGATCTCCTGGATCTGGTCTGAAATCCATATTGACGGGTATGTCTGTATTGAAAGAAAGAAAGAAAGAAAGGGGGGAATATGTGTCACTCTGACTGATGGGTTATTTTATTATTATCTGTACTGTACATCCAGAAGAAACATGCGGGACACTACTCGAGGGTATTTTTTTCTGTATATAACATTTGAATCACTTGAGAAAAAATAGATCATCCACACCCCCAATGACTACATTTATGTACTCAAGAATAATGAATGAAGATCGATAACACCCCCAATGACTACATTTATGTACTCAAGAATAATGAATGAAGATCGATAACTAGATTTCATCTTTTGCAATGTCACAGCTGCCTGTTTGGGCAAATCTACTAGCAACGTGATGCACTTCAACACATACTTACAAACTAATCACTGTTAAATACACAACTGGAACAAATCAAGTACACGATATTCTTCATAACAACGGGTTTAAATACTTTTACAATGACAAACTTTTGCAAAACCCTGTTATAACTATTTTGTTACACAAGGCCTCTCAATCAAAATAATGATGTGTTTACAGTAGACAGGGACTTGGTCCAAACAAATCGGTGTAAGAGTAAAATCAAATTACTATTATGTAGAGCGACCCAACTTGTAATCTCCCACGGACGTTTTTAAGTTTACAGCACACTTATATAATATAAGGTCAAGGTGCTACATAAATGGGTCTCATATTTAAAAAACTTCAAAACCTGTCTTTGTTCAACCGCCTTGAGCATCTTATTGGTGGATTTGTGTGCTACATACTCTACGACTCCAATACTATGTTAAATGAATTGTTCTATTCGAGACCACCCCTATGTCATTTTGTCTTCATAATGATGCTTAAATCAGTCAAAATGAACTTTTCCAGTAGATTGAATTTAACTGCAGCTTTCCTTCTGTTTCGTTTTGCTCTGTGTACAAGGTTCAAACCAGATCATAACCACAGCTCTGAAGACCCTGTTGAATGTTCATTTAAATGACAAATTATTTATCTTACCCACAAAAATTCGGTCATCGCTTTCCAGTCCGTTGCCTTCAATGATGACGATACAATCGGTAGCGTTATGCAGTGTGATGTTGTATGTCGCATGAAACTGAAAACACAGATTGGAAGCCCCACCAATTTCGGAAACGCTGCTGATCGCATAGTCTTTGTTTTCATTTTCCTTAGATAACCAAGCGTTTCTTGAGTTCACAAAATGATCCACTTCCTTTTCTGTAAACCCAAAATCTGGTTGTAGGTTTACTTCATTGTACGATCTCAACAAATTGCCGTTTGCCACTTTTTCAGCGAATTCATCAGCTTGGGGTTCGCGTATTTTAAGGCAGTCTTTCATCCAATTCCTGACGTCATCCCTTGTCCATTTTGACATGTGTCGTGGAAATCTCAAAATCAGGTCATCAGAAGATATAGTTAAATCTTTTGTTTCTTTTTCTGAAATAATGACAAGTTGAGTTCGTGATTGGCCTTGATCAAAATATGAAAGGATCTTTTTCACACTGGAAACTCACTGATGTTATATACCCCTCAAAAAATAAATAAATAACATAAATAACATAAATAACTACATAACAACAGCAT
Source organism: Plazaster borealis (assembly GCA_021014325.1). NCBI lineage: Eukaryota > Metazoa > Echinodermata > Asteroidea > Forcipulatida > Labidiasteridae > Plazaster > Plazaster borealis. Next base: position 3,021,394 of record CM037474.1, read on the forward strand.
AATTTTATAAATCCCCCCAGGTGGTTTTGTGAAACGGTATGAACTTTTAGTATTGTCAAAAGTTAAAATAATTTTACTGATTTCGTATAAATTGACATTCAATGAAAACAATTCACGGGAAAAGGTTTTTTTTGATGTGTTTTGTTGAAAGTATGCAGTTTTGAAAAACAATAGTACAACAGTTTTTCCCAAAAACATTCATATAAAGTCATTTGGCTTGGCGTGGCTAAGCAGATGAGTGCAAGGAACTGATGTTCAGGTGGCTGAGTCACCGGAGTGTGGGTTGAAATCCCGGTTGTGACACAAAGCATACACTTTACAGCTATAAATGTTTTTCATATGGTATCTGCGAGCGTAGAGATTATTGATGTGAATGACTTGCAATCTGTGCGCCAATTTAGCGACCAGTGATGCATACTCCAAAGGAGGTGAGATGGTTTTTGGTAAGCTTAGGACTTGAGGAATAAGACTACTTTTAGTATAAGGGGCCTACTTGGAAAAAACTGCATATTAAATACACATTATTACTATTACAATGTATCTGAGTGCCATTTTGACTTTCTGGTTTCTTTTACTCACCAGCTTTTCTTAGAGCATCACGTTGAACAATAACACAGGAACGTTTGCTGTCACCAATCATCACGTTTGTAATGAGTGTAGTGTTAATAATAGATGGCTGTGCAGACTTTGATGACGTTTCCACCATACCACCGTCTGCCATTTTTCAATGATGCAGTTTTCTGTACTTGAAATTACAGCTCTACTGTTTGGAATATTAGCTATTTTGGGGTTCCATGTTCAACGGTTAATCAAGTTATTTGCACATGAAGCTGTTCACAGTCTCTAGCTTTGTTCAGACCATGGAGGAAGAAAATGGGACTCAGAACGAATCGCTGATCAAAGGTTCAAGCAACACCGCTACATCGTACAATGTACAAATCCACTGTCAGTGATAAACGCTATACTAATCCATACAATCTACTGAATATCAACGTCTCAGCTAGTGATAAACGCTGCATGAATCCGGAGATGGGCTGGGCTTGTTGCACTCTTCTATCACCATCTGCTATAACCAGAAAATATGGAACAATGAATTATGAATCAACAACAGGTTGTTCCAGGAATCAACAATGTTTTGAGCAATAAACCAATTAACATGGCCTAATCAAATGTTTTTTCTGGATTGGTTTAGAAGTTAAGACCTGAGGTACGAAGGGTGATGGGTTGGCTCAATGCCAATCTTAAAAAAGGACAATTTTTCACAATTTCTTCAGTAATCAGGGATTAAAACACAAAATATACTACTCTCTGGTTTCTATAAGGTACACGCTTCTACATATTGCAATATACAGTCAGAAACAATGCAGAAAACTTTAGAAGTACAACTCTTCTACCCAATACCAACCAGGAAAGAGAAACCAAAATCAAATAATCAAATAAGTTTCTTGTGTTAAACATACATAGAGACGATGACTAGAAATTAAGTTTTTGTGGCATATCAGAAAAAACAAGGTGTTCGGAATGTATAATTTGTTCAAATGTTAAACTTTGATTTCATGTAATGCAATACCTGATGACATCATCACGACGTCATTAAGTTAGTGTTGTCTTGATATTGAGGTTCTATTGTCTGATGAGTTTCAATGTTCAATGCAACGTTTCAGCTCAATAACACTTTTTTTTCTGTATGCCCTAGATCTTGTAAAAATGCACTTGTAAGGTGACATCCCATGAAACTTGATGACGTCAATAAAACAGGACCTCAAATTGTTGATGTTACACATCCCGGCCTGAATACTTGCAAAGTTTCAGCTTTAAGGCGTTTTTTTCCCCTGTAAATTATAAATCTTTGAAAAATGTAACTACATGTGACACTTGATGATTTAATCCGTGTTGTCACCTCAAATAGTAGATGTAACACATCCCGGCTTGAATACATGCGAGTAGGCCTGAATACATGCGAGTAGGCCTAGGCGACTAGTGAAATTTACTATCCGACTAGTCAAGCTTAAAATATTCGCGACTTCAACACTAGTCGCGACTATTTTTAATTTCCTAAGATCCATTGCAGTATATTTTTCGCTGCAGGCTCCAGACGGTAAAATTCACAATGAAATGTGATGTATGCATTGCAATGGACGCCAGTGCAGTAAGCAACTCTTTTGATGCAACAATATATCATAGCAGACAATGACAATTGCTATAACTTGTGTCAAATTTACAACAAAATATTTGCTAAGCGAAATGGCTCCCACCCCTACCTTATGCCTTACGGCGCCAAGTGAACCATGAAGATAAAGAAAATACAGCAGCAAGAGGGAGGCGACATGGCGATAGCGAGTTGAGCGTGCTAAGCTTCGTTCATGTACAGGATTATTTCATTATTCATGGGTAGTTTTGCCATGCTGCCAAATTTATCAGATTTAATGAAGATTCAAAGGTTGTCTTATGATATTTTAAAAATGTAGTCCTCATCAACTAAATTAAAAACCTGAAATTCTTACAATATTTTTACCTCTACTAGGGCGCTTATTTTTATATTTTAATTTTTAAATTATTTCAATTTACCTCTTTTCTCTGGTGAGAACATCCTTTGCTCCTCTTCTATGACACGTTTTCTGTGCAGAAATAATTGCAATTATTTTAATCATAATTAATAAACAGAGTACTTAATAAAGGTCTGAACTATAGAATAAATAAATTTCTAGAAATAAAAGTCTAAGAATACAACTCCCAACCCCCTGTAAAGTGGGAATATTGATTTCACTTTTTTTGCATCACCTCCAAGCATGCAGCATGTAGAAAAAGAAAAAAACCCCTGTTTTACAAGCCTTGGTACCAAATCTTTGAGGCACAATCTTTTCAATAATAAAATAGTTTGAGAGGATGCACTAATTCCTAAGTGCATCTCAAAGCTACCTCCTTTTTAAAATTAACTTTTGCCGATTATATTTTATGGTGATGTAAATACTGGTGCGTTATAGGGTTATTTAGATAATTACAAATAATTTAATACGGAAGCGTTTTGGGGATATTAGTAGCGGTTTTTTCCTTGTAAATTCAATGATTCCTCCCACCACAATTCATTTCAAGGTCTGTGCGGTATAGTTTAATATAAATTTTGCCTTGGCCTGGTAGTTTATTATTATTTTAACATTGTATATCGTCTGAACCATAGTCAAAGAGTTAAAATATTTGTGCAATTTTGTAACTTATCTTGTAACTTACGACCCTCTTTGACCCTTACTTCCGGTACAAACAGGAAGCTCTAAAATTTAAAATTCATATCTTGTGAACCACATGTCATAAAGTTAAAATCTTTGTGACGTGTCGGAGCTAATGACACATTTGTTATTAAAAACATGACCCCACTTTGGTCTTTTCTTCCGGTCCAAACAAAAAATTCAAATTATTATAAAAAATACATTTCCTTAAAGGCATCGTATACATTTGGTAATTGTCAAAGACCAGTGTTCTCACTTGGTGTATCCCAACATATGCATAAAATAACAAGCCTGTGAAAATTTGGGCTCAATTGGTCATCGAAGTTGCAAGAAAATGATGACAGAAAAAACACCCTTGTTGTACGAATTTGTGTGCTCTCAGTTAGGAATAAAAACTTCTTGCAAGAAGTTTTTATTATTTTAGTGAGAAATTACCTCGTTCTCAAAAACTACGTTACTTCAGAGGGAGTCGTTTCCTACAATGTTTTATACTATCAACAGCTCTCTGTTGCTTGTTACCAAGTAAGTTTTTATGCTAATAAATATTTTGAGTAGTTACCAAACGTGTACAGTGCCTTTAACCACATGTCATAAAGTCACAATATTTTTCCATCTTGTAGCGTATAACAAAGTGTGTACCAAAAAAATGTTTTCGTCACCGTGATGTCGTCAGGTGTCAAAATATTACATTTATTCAAAGTTTATGATTCAAAATAAGCCGAAACCCCAGTGTTTGTTCGTAACAAACTTAAGTCTAGTTTTTATTACTTTGTTTTCATCACATAGAACTTGGTGAATTGGACAATTGTGGCAAATGTTTAATAAAATTAAGAGGGGGCACTATGTGTCTCCCCTCCCCCAATCCCTTAAGTCCACCCCCCTAAAAAATAATAATAATAATAATAATCCCAGTCCAGAGCAGATGGTACCCTATCCTGACTGTAGAGTTGTTCTATGTTATCATCAATGAATGTTTTATTTGACAAAATATAGAAGCTTGAAGAGGAATTGCTCACAATCATGCACAAAACATAACCTACTACCTCACCACAGCAGTTGACATTGTTGTACCAGTGATAGAGGTCTTGACTCTAACACTGTCCTGATACTATCTAATAGTGCCACCATTTTCAAAGATTTGTTTTTTCAAAAAGAGATTGGAGAAAGGTCCGCAAAGTCCACTTTTATGGACATCCAGTAAAAAATATAGTGCTGTTTTTCTGCAGTCGACTTTTGTCTGTGTGGGAAAGTACTTTTTAGAAATTTCACACTCCAAATGAAAAAGTCAATACTCAAAGTAACACAAGTCACGTAACTGATACCCAAGCTTTTATAAACAACAAGATTGTTACATGAAGTGAAGTTAAATAAAGTTATTTTTCGGTGGATTGATTTCCTTGCTTTTGATGTCAGAGTCCTTTATTAAACTTTCAAACGAAGTCCAAAAAGTACAAACAGAAGAGGGTCAAAGGAAGGGGTGACAAAGGGCAGCGGTACCACGCAAAACCCTGTGGACGCTATAGCATCAAAGAGTTGTGCAGACTACAGAGCTAACTTAAACCAGATCAAACTTCAATAGACCCTTGTGAGATTGGTGAAAAGCTGACATCCACGGTAAAAACTTTAGCTTTTTTCAGATTCGGGATTTCAGAATAACACCAGGCGAAAAACAAGAGCCCTGAATGAGAGAAATGTTAGGAAACTACACTGAAATTAACCTAATAAATGGTGATAATTGGCGTTAAATATGAGTCAAATCAACCATGGTTTATCCTCCAAGCTCATAGAAACTGACATTACTATTACTATGAACTATATGGCCTTTGTACTTATTGAGAGAAACGATAGGAAACTACACTGAAATTAACTTAATAAGTGGTGTTAAATAGGAGTCCAAACTTGTGTACTTAATTTTAGGGAGTGGTTTATATTGTGTCCCTGGGGAGCTGTATCGATCACCTGATTCAAAACGACCAATCAGTTCAATTAGCCGGGGCAGAATTCAATTAGATGAGATTCTTTTATTAACTCTTTTGTCATTCACACCTTGGAACTTTTAATAAATATTTGAATGACTAATGATGAAAATGCTTGTACTTTAACTTTGATTGTTGAGCTGTACGCCAAGGTGCAGTCATGCAAGGAATCTGTATAAACTATATATGCTGGTATGAAACTCGTACTTGTGTTGTGTACAACCCAATAACTGGATTTTTTTTTTTCATTTTGCAACTATTTTCAAGGAAACTAAAATATAACTGATTCTCTGCAAATTCAATCCTTGTTGAAGAAAACAAATCACTTGAAATATATCTCAGTGACTAAAAGGGAGTTTTTATCACACCTTGTGCTTATGTCGTCATCATATCTTTTGCATATAGTTAAATTATTAAATATCTGTATGGTAAAACTGGAAAACGTGATTGTTAGATAAACTTATGAGAAATTCCTGCAAGGTTTTCAAGGGTACAATACATGGAAGATTGTGTTCTGGCCCTGCAGTTCAAGTGGTTTAGAGAGAAATAACCTGAGGGAGGTTGGTTTATACTTTGCAAGAAAAAAAGAATAAAAACCTCCCCCCCCCACCCAACACACACACACACACCCGTGTAAACACCGGCAATCGTGGACCCTCCTTTGTTCAACTCTTTGTGTTAGCAACCGTGGACCACAATGATTTCCTTTGTGATAGCAACCGTGGACCTATTATTCCTTTTGTTATAGGTCCACGGTTTGAATGTGGATACCTACCCACACACACACACACACATGTTTGTAAATCCCGCTTACCGAGGACTTCTCTTTGTTCTCCCATTGTTTGGACTTAGGTTTTTTTAGCAACGTCCCCATTGGGTTTGTACACGAAAACGAAGCGAGGACGTCCTCGCTCTGTCAAACACCCGGATCCCTTTTGTTAAAGTCCTCGGTTTGAATGGATAGACACGCTCACACACACACACACATGTGTGTAAACACCGGCAATTGTGGACCCTCCTTTGTTCAACTCTTTGTGTAAGCAACCGTGAACCACAATAATTTCCTTTGTGATAGCAACCGTGGACCTATTATCCCTTTTGTTATAGGTCCACAGTTTGAATGTGGATACCTACCCACACACACAAAATGTCTGGTTATGCCACTGCCTATGTCCCATAGCATCAGGAAACAATATTTTAGTACAATAAATGGTCAATACTTTGTATGAAATTCATCATTTCTGTTTAAATATTTTCTTGGGTATGCAAGAGGGTGTGGGTGCAAGGTTCTGGGCTTCCCAAGCTTTCTGAGTTTTCCAATATTGTCCCCTTGGGAGCTGCATCGATCATTGTGATATTAATAACGGCCAATCAGTTTGAATAGGTTGGGGCAGAATTTTCCATTAGTTGAGTTTCTTTTCTTATCTCTTTTGTTATTTACACTGTGGTACTTTTCATAAACATTTTGAATGAGTATGGAAAAGTTTGTATTGACTGTTGAACAGAGCTGTACATCAAGGTGCAATCATGCAAGGAATATGTTTATAGTGTACCGGTAAACTCTGTACAACCAAAATAACTTTGTACTGACCCAATTCACCTGATGTCATCGCACTTGATAAATCTTGGTTGTGCCATTTTGGGATTCAGATTAACACTGTTATGTAAAATGCTTGGTTCATCAGTATCAACTGATGTACTGAACAGTATGTAAAACTATATCTTGCACTTGATTTTTCTTGGTTAAGTATAAAGCCACCTCCCCTGTCTAGTTACGCCACTGAGAATATTTCCCCGGTCGCAAATTGTACTGGAAATATTTACTTAGTAAGCTGTGTTGTCTGCTGGGGAGCGGGGTACCATTTAACCATGCCTTGTGACTTTGACTCCTCATCTCCCACGTGTCTCGTGAATGGTAACCATGGGTGATCCAAAACGGATCCAAACTCGTTTCCCTAACTGTATATTTTCTGGATCACCAGAGAGCTAAACACAAACATTGAGGTGTGACATCACATATTATACTCGGACCTTATCTACCTAGCATACTGAAAAAAAATATTCATGGCAGACATGAATGTTCACAGCGTGCAGGGAAAAGTCACAGACATGAAAATTTGACATTAAAAATATTCACGACTTGGAGGGGAGTGCTCCATAAATATTGTCTTCAATAATTAAGTCTTTGATCTGCCTTCAGGCCAACTATAGACTTACCCGTTATATCTCACCGAACAACATAATTCTCTGATATTATTTTGCAGTACAAACTATTAATAAAGATGAAGAGTCTACTCAGGTTACACAAGCCATGTAGCCAGTGGCCTAAGCAGACACTCATTTGGGGGGCGAGGGGGGGGAGAAGCGGGTTCAAAGACATAATTTGGGGTGGCTATTTAATGTATCGAACCATTCATTTGGGATTTTTCTATTTCGGAGTTCTGAGTGGATGGGGGGGGGGCTTCCCCCTCTTCTCCCCTCTGGTTGCGCCACTGCTTGTAGCTGATGCATGGACAGCGGGTTGTGATATTAATATTGATAATAAGTACCACTAGTCGATTAATCTTCTTGCTTTTGATACCTGGGAAAACATTATTATTTTTGGAAGGAACCAAGAAAAGTACAAACCAGAAGGGGAGTCAAAGGATGGGGAGAGAAAGGGGCAATGATATTGAGTGTTACTTACCAGAGACCTGTTGATGCCTAGTGTAGTACAGACTGCAGAGATAACTTGAACCAGATCAAACTTCAATAGTGACAAGGTGAAAGACGGTAGAAAATCAAGCTTTTTCGGGATTTGTGATTTCAAATATCAGACAAGAAATGAGAGCATTGAATACGAAAATTACCGAAGTTTACCAACACATTTGTTATAGTCGTTGTTAGACAGGAAAGAATCAACTAATGTTTCGAAGAAGCAACCGTCTAGCTTTAAGGCCTACTAACATAACGCCTACGTAATAACCTCTGTGTTAGAACCGATAGAGGGGCGTTGTCTCGTTCTGGGTTTCCCAGCAATTCATGTCACCTGAGAAGCTGCATCGATCATGTGATACCAATCAACCAATCAGTTTGTATGGTTTTATGCGCATTTTTCTCTAATCTTTTCTATTAATCATTTGCAGTTCAGACATTGTTATTTCCCATAAACATTTTATTGGACTATAAAAGTTTGTGTATACTTGAACTTTACTTTGTCTGTTTAAACAGTTTAACATCATGCTGAGGTACAAAGGGAGGAATCTGGCTGGTGCATTGGTATGAGTCCCCTATAGTACATTCATCCCACTTACTGCGTAGGTAGGGAGCATATATTGATATTAAAAACAGGGACCCTAGCTGGTGATAATGAGCACTAGCTCTGTGGCCATTTTGTTTTGCACAATCCCAGTCGATCTTCCTCCGTAAAAAAAGTAAAACCAGTCCATTTATACTAGCAGGTTTTTTTTAGACATGTCCCTTCAAATCATAGATCAGTGGTCTAAAAACCCTATAATCAGTTGCGTAACGGGGAGGGGGTCCCCTCCTGTTGTTCCCCAGTTTGTATAGTTTTATGCAGCATTTTTCCAAAAATCTTTTTTATTAATCATTTTCTTTTTCACATGCACATTTTTATTCTCCATAAACATTTTGATTGACATTGAAGATTTGTGTACTTGAACTTGGACTGTTCAAACAAGACAATGATAGAGTTAGTCAAGTTTGTCTGACAGATAAAAGAATTAGGAAGATAGTGGTAGCACTTCGGGGTCGTTAAAAATCAACATTTACACAAGCCTACAAACCAAACCGTACACATAAACCGAGGTACAAAGGGAGGAATCTGGCTGGTGCATTGGTATGAGTCCCCTATAGTGCGTTCATCCCACTAACTGCGTAGGAAGGTTATTTAACATAAAATGATATTAACCAGAAGAGGGGTGGCATGGGGTGCTACTGAACCCCCACTCTCCCGCTCAAAACCTTCCCCCCTTGTTCCCCAAATGTATGGTTCGATACATTAAGGCGCCCCTTGAAAAAAAAGTATTAAAAAACATTTCTTTGTTCCCACTCCCCCCCCCCCCAACAAACAAAACAACCCCCCCCCCACAGAAAAAACAAAATATAATAAAAACAAAAAAACAAAAACCCCAGTCAAACAAACCACACACACCCTACCAAAAAACAAAAACAAAAACTGACAGACACGGAAAAGTCTTGTTTCACCACTGCCTATGTCCCAGGCATCAGCATATAATATTAGTACAATAAATGGTCAATACTACAAATGAAAACATCATGTATGTTTAAACGTTTTCTTGCTGCACAGAGAGTATTGCTGTAAATAAACACCGACAGGGAAGCTTGAAGGTATAGGGTCATACTTTGGTAATAACTCCAAAAACTAATGACCATAAAAACTTACTTGGTAAGAAGCACACTGCATGCAGCTGTTGCTAGTATAAACTATTTTGAGAAAGGATTCCCATCAAAGAAATATGGTGTGTATAATTTTTCACCCCAGATTAATTGAATCTGAGAAATGATTCATGCATGAATTGTGTCTAATATTTCTGAAGGTTGGTGTTCGTTTGCGGATGCTGCGGCCAGAGATGCGGTTCGTACCCGCTGTTTCTTGGTAAACCTCGATTTTAGTGTGTGAAAATACTATGACAGTTTTTGCTGTTTTCTCAGCAAGTAGACACTGTATTCAGCTGAAACTTTCACATGTGACTTTTACTGTATCTTTCTTTGTAATTTTGCCTGTGAATCAGCATTAACGTTGACAAAAACCAATTTATGATGCTACCTTTAAAGAGACCACCCGTGGTTTTTTCAGTGTTTCCCGCTGCTGATTACCAACCGTGGCCTTCCTGGTTCTCATATCAGAAAACAATGCACTTCTGATTTGGTTTATTAGATTTTCTCGATCCGCGAACATTATTATTATGAAAACCAAATCGCAAATCAAAGAGACATTCTTTTTATGGAATATGAGAACTCGGAAGACATCTTAAAGGGAGATATTTTTGGCAAATAATGACCATAAAAACTTAGTAAAGAGCACTGGAGAGCCGTTGATATTATAAAAACATTGTTAGAAACAACCCTCTTGGAAGTAATGTAGTTCAATAGAAAGAGGTAATTTTTCACCAGAAAGTTTGAATCTGAGAAATTGAGCCCCAAAATTCACAGGTTTGTTATTTTATTCATACGTTGGGATACACTAAGTGAGGATACTGGTTTTTGACAATTTCCAAAAGTATACCCTGCCTGTAATTATTTACTGTTTACGTCCGAAGTTCACGTCCAAAATATAATTTTAAATACTATTGAAAAGACTGTAGACTCTAGTGAATGTAGGGTCCACTGTCTGGGCTACAATCAGCATATTAGAAGCCACTTTAACAAGCAGTTATGATAACAATCTGAAGTAGGGTGTTGGGTATTTGAAGTGGAAATCAAATATTGCGGGGGTGGGGGGAGTTCCCAAAGGACTTATTGAAGATAAGGACTTGTTGTGAGTGGCTAGCTTTTAGGTAGATGCACAAATGTGTATACAAAAATGTGAGTCAGCTAGATCCGATTCACCGGGATCCAAGTCACCAGGTTCCGATTCACCGGGTTCTGAGTCCCAGAGATCTGAATCTCTGAGATCCAAGTTCCCAGGATCCGGGCCCCAAGATGCAAGTCCCTGGGTTCCCGAGATCCGAATCAATGGGATCGAGTCCAAGAGATCTGAGTTACCAGGATCCGAGTCACCGGGTTCCGAGTCCCAGAGATCCAAGTTCCCAGGATCCGGGCCCCAAGATACAAGTCCCTGGGTTCCCGAGATCCGAATCAATGGGATCGAGTCCAAGAGATCTGAGTTACCAGGATCCGAGTCACCGGGTTCCGAGTCCCAGAGATCCAAGTTCCCAGGATCCGGGCCCCAAGATGCAAGTCCCTGGGTCTCCCGAGATCCGAGTCACTGGGATTGAGTCCAAGAGATCTGAGTTACCAGGATCCGAGTCACTGGGTTCTGAATCCCAGAGATCCAAGTTCCCAGGATCCGAGTCCCTAGAGATGCAGGTCCCCATATATTCAGCGATTGAGTCAATGGGGATATATGATGTCCCGGTGTCCGAGGTCCGGTACCCTATCACACAGAACTAGTTGTTTGTTTTAGTTAAGAATTTCCGAGAAAGATGTTTTGTCAGGTCAGACCTTAAACACAAAACATTAAAAAAATTATATGACTGAAGTTTTGTTTGGTTCAAAATTACAGCATCTTGTTATGCTCAGTCTACTCTGATCTTCTTTGAGTATTCTTTGAATAGTATTGTAGCCACACTTTTAAAATGAATGGTTCAATGCATTTAGTTCTTAACTAGACCAGTCGCAACCCACAGTCACTTATAGCATGTATCGTTCATCACTTTACATTTGAGTCCATAATCTTGCCCAGCCTCAATCCAAACAGTTTTATGATCTTCCCATTTTTCAACATGATACTAAAGCTCCCTTTGGTTTGTTTCTTACAGGAACATTTGCAGTGTTGCTGTCTGATACTCTGGATTGCTTTTGGGATCAGCATGTTTGGTACCTTGGTTATTGACCTCTTGATGGGATGAGAGAGAAGTCATCCTGGGCTATGGATTCAAAAGAAACAACAGGGATGACAAATTGAAGATATTAATCTTTCAATACAGAGAGAGGCAGGTCCAATGAATGCCTAGATCGATCGTTACTGTTGGGCCAATTCCTGGGCAAGTTTGTGTGTTAAAGGTATGATACATAATTGGAATAATTAACAAGTTTAGGACTGGTTTTCAATCTGAAAGCTATACATCTAAGAATGTTGTACCATGAGTACAAGTTCAGAAATATGTCTTAAAAATACAACCTAGTGGGGCAGATAGGAGAAATATTTGGGGGAATTGTGCCTTTGATGATGCAAGCACGGAATTTGGCAGACAGTCAGAATATGTCATGAGAAAGGTACATGGCTATAGGGCCATCACAGATTTAAAATTTAAATCTTTTAAATATACGTAGAATAACAAGCAATTTTCAAACTTTTACAAAATGCTGGCATTGCTTGTTATACTATTGTACATCAGTTTTTGAAAGGCCTAATCTGTAATGGCCTTACAGCCAAATATCTTTCTCATGACATACTCTGACTGTGTGCCAATTTCCGTGCTTGTATCACCAAAGACACAATCCCATCACCTATCTGCCATACTAACCATGCACACTGGCTTCTAAATTTGATATACCAGATATGCCAAATGAACAATGCACAAAGTCCCTGCAAACAACGGAAATGATTGGTTGTTTTTTTTCAAAAACTGTGCCCACGTAATTTGATATAATGTGACAGGTTGATGGTGTATGATAACTTGAGAATGGGCATGATTTTACTCTTCCATACACCAATGATGTATTGTCCCTTAAATCGTCATCAGATTGCCCCTGTGCTATGCCTTTATAATTGTAATGCATATAGACCATGTGACCTGTGACATTTAGAAGCAACTCACAAAGCCTGGACTTCCTGCAGGCACGATTAGTACACAGCTCATTTAGACACAAAATATTTTTATGGCGATAACACAGTCCAATTTTTATTTACTTTTGACATGAAGAAAGGGGGCACATCTCAAAACTTGTTCAGGTGTTAGTTTTATAACTTTTGAATTGATGTGGAAGTTATGACACTAAATGTAAAATTTCCCATATGACCAGTGTCATATCTTGCCTGCCAGAAAGGCCCAGGAATGTACAAAAGTAGTTTTGTTTTTGTTAACAAAAGTTACAAGGTCTTTGATTTAGTTGTTTTCCATGGGGATTTAGAGTGACTTGATAAGGGGATATGGGTGGCGTATAATCAATGGTAGTATCCTGTTCATAAGTGTGATGTAATTCCACTGTAAGCCACGCCCACTTCACACAAACTTACTCCTCTGATTACCACTGCCCATAAGAAGTTGTATTGAGCTATTTTTTTGTGGATGATTTACGCAAGAAAAGTTTATCAATTGAGCTTGGCTTTTACATACGTTCTTCAAAAACTCAAGATTTTTCAGAATTATAAGTTTTTATTTATTTATTTCCTTCATTACACATCCAACAGCACGCTTAGCTCAAATAACAGTATGAAGACATGTTCAGTTTACGATGTGGGAGGAGAAGCCTAATGGGGGAAACTCCACGCAATTAGGTAAGGACTGAAAAGCCTGTCCCCATGCAAGGCTTCGGTCTCAGGTGGGATTTGAACCGGGGTCTACAGAGGTGAGAGGCAGGGAAAGAAACCACTGAGCCAACCTGATCCCCCTGAGCTAACCTGATAAATGCACGCGTGATGCGATGACTTACCAACAGGATACTATCATGAAATGTAGGCATTGTATTATTTCTGACTTGGAATTTGGGGTTTACTTCCCCTGGATCTATCTGTAGATGTTTTCTAGGGGGACTGAGACTAGCTTGATAAGGGGATGTGGGTGGTGTATAATCTAGTATACTATCACAACAGCAGGCTTTGTATTATTCTGACTTGGGGTCAGGGGTTACTCCCCCTGGATCTATCCGTAGATGTTTTCTAGGAGGACTGAGAGTAGCTTGATAAGGGGATGTGGGTGGTGTATAATCTAGTATACTATCACAACAGCAGGCTTTGTATTATTCTGACTTGGGGTTGGGGGTTACTCCCCCTAGATCTATCTTCAGATGTTTTCTAGGGGGACTGAGACTAGCTTGATAAGGGGATGTGGGTGGTGTATAATCTAGTATACTAGCACAACAGCAGGCTTTGTATTATTTTGACTTGGGGTTGGAGGTTACTCCCCCTAGATCTATCTTCAGATGTTTTCTAGGGGGACTGAGACTAGCTTGATAAGGGGATGTGGGTGGTGTATAATCTAGTATACTATCACAACAGCAGGCTTTGTATTATTTTGACTTGGGGTTGGAGGTTACTCCCCCCTGGATCTATCTGTAGATGTTTTCTAGTGGGACTGAGACTAGCTTGATAAGGGGATGTGGGTGGTGTATAATCTAGTATACTAGCACAACAGCAGGCTTTGTATTATTCTGACTTGGGGTTGGGGGTTACTCCCCCTGGATCTATCTGAAGATGTTTTCTAGGGGGACTGAGAGTAGCTTGATAAGGGGATGTGGGTGGTGTATAATCTAGTATACTATCACAACAGCAGGCTTTGTATTATTCTGACTTGGGGTTGGGGGTTACTCCCCCTGGATCTATCTGAAGATGTTTTCTAGGGGGACTGAGACTAGCTTAATAAGGGGATGTGGGTGGTGTATAATCTAGTATACTATCACAACAGCAGGCTTTGTATTATTCTGACTTGGGGTTGGGGTTACTCCCCCTGGATCTATCTGAAGATGTTTTCTAGGGGGACTGAGACTAGCTTAATAAGGGGATGTGGGTGGTGTATAATCTAGTATACAATTATTCTGACTTGGGCTTGGGGTTACCCCTCCCCACCCTGGATCTATCTGCAGATGTTTAATCTTTTCTGGACTAAACCATGCAGGTCTCAGGATTATTCTAAATTCCATTATTCTTTGGGCACTAATAGTTTTAAGATTTTACATAGTCTATTATACAAATATTGGCTGAATCGAGTGCTATGGTTAAACATCTGACTCCAGATGTGATCCGCGTAGCTTTCTATTTCTTCCCCTTAGGAAAATAGACCACTCTTGGGATGATCGAGGAGTCGTAGTTTTAACCATAGCACCATTGCTATGGGTATAGTACACTGGTTGCTATGGGTATAGTACACTGGTTGCTATGGGTATAGTACGTTGGTTGGTTGTTAAGGGTATAGTACGTCGCGCTTGCGCAGCTTTCTAGTAAAAATAAGATATCGTGTGATACTGTATAAACCAATCACAAACAAGGCAGAATTTAAGTATTTAAGTATGACTAATTACAAGATGAAATTTGATGAGTTTTGTGACTGCTACAGGCCTGGTGGTTTGAGGGTAGACAGTCGATATTAGCTCCCCGAGGTATTGGAAGTTGACAAGTGATTCGCCTCAGGAAATAGTTTGTCAACTTCCATTAGCGAGGGCAGCTAACATCGACTGTTCATCCAAAGTAAACCCCTTTGTTTTAATATACCTCATACTTCTCTAGTTCATTATCGAGAAAATGCTGATTGACATTTACATGTGCCACCATCTTTTCATGTGTAGCTAGCAATGTTTGCGCATCGTACTCCTATGCTGCTTCAGCTAGTTCCATAATTGTTTTGTAAAGCACATGCAATAGTGTACTACACGTGCATTTACCCTGTGATACTGGCAAAATAGCACATGGCACCTGGTCCAACTTTTATAGAGCTGCTTAAGCAGAAAAGATTGCTTAACAATATTCTGCTAAGCAAAAACGAGTGGAATTCCAGTCACAAACTATATATGTGACATGGTAATTTGACTGGTAACATTATTCTGGTAAGCATAATTTTGTTGTGCTGAGCTACTTGTTGTGCCTAAGCAGCTCTATGAAATTGGGCCCTGATGTAAATGGACCAGTGAGAGTTCAGCTCTCGATCATGAATATTTATAGTATGATGCTGCTTAACTGGGTTTTTTTTTTAAATATTGACATAAACGTAAGAAATGCATTTTTGTCTTTCTTTATTTGTGTGAAAGATTCTTATGCACTTTTTTATTAATAGTCAGGAATTTCAAAATTATCATCATTTTTATGATCTAGTGAGGTTTGCGGTAACACCATGCACAAGAAGAAAACTCTACATGGGTTGTGGTGGTTCTAAATAGAACCTGTGGCTAGCTGTTACACCAATGGTTCTTTTCAGAACCACCACAACCCAGAGATATTTCACGTACATGGTGTTACCTCAAACCTCACTTAAGATTGAGTCCTAATTATGCAAAGGTTCAAATCCTATTTATTGTTTTATGATAAAGTGTCTGACAATTGCCTTACAGTATTTATTTTTTCCCCTTAATCACAATTTGTAAGCATTTGTAGATCTCTTTTAGAACTGTTTCAGGTCTGGAATTACATGGAGGCCATGGACTCTGTTGCCCCTGGTCTTGGCCTTGTTGCCCCTTCCAAAGCTTCCCATAGACTTCAAATTGAAGTGACCTTTGCAAAATGAAAATGTCCTAGCCCTCTCAAAGATGAAGTTCCAGGCCTGCTGTCTTCCTTTTGTTCATGTTATTATTTCTGGTTAAAGACTTTTAATGGTTATTCAGGAAGTACCACTAAATTGTTGTCATACTTAAAGGTAAATTCTGTTGGAAATTGCTATTAAATACCTAATGAAACAATCTATGTTTGGGAGTGAGTGAATTTTCTTTGATGCAGTGAACTGATCTGATGAGTAGGGTGTGATGGGAGTAGGAAGGTGGTTACAAGAGCCTAAGTGTGACATCCTAAAAATGTGTTTACTGTCAATGTATTTCAAAGTTGTAATGAGATATCATCTGTATTGCTTGTCTGCCTTTCACCTCTGACTTTGGCTCGATTCCTGTACGGGAACCTTGCATGCTGATTGGGCTTTCAGTCCTTACCTGATTGCATGGGTTTTCCTCCCACATCTAAAAACTGACATTACTTCATCATCTTCTCTACACAGGTATCTTCAGGCCTACGGGTCACAGTGCTGGTCACTTATGAGGGTCCCTTAGTTTCATTACCAGAAATAATAAATAATAACAAGTTTAAAATTGAAGTAATTTCTTTGGAACAAAGAATGATGTTTCTATTAACTTTGACAAAGACTCTGCGACAGTTACCACTTTCTGCATTTAGACCACCATTAATTTTGGTAGGTAAGCAGTTCGCAACAGTTATTTTTATTTCCCCCCAACTTTATAGCCTATGTAAATTTTTGTCTAAGTTGGGTAGTCAAATTTGGGGGGAAACCAACAATATCGTTTCATATTATTTGTTACATTTTGTGCACATTATAACTGGCTATTTCTTAATGCTGCAATCAAAATAACCAAAAGTGACTGGAGGGTCTTCAAGTTGTTCAAATGGAAAAATTTCTTTAGGGGATTGGTATGAGTTTTGTCATCAGTGATTTTTTAGATTGAAACTTATAAAAAGTAGCTCCAGATAATTACCAGTTTTGTAATTGTCTTAAATAATTTAAAGGATGGCACTTGGTTTCAAAAAAACTTTGCTCATTCCTATATAGGCCTACTCTACTTCCCAAGAAATATATCCTGAAGGGATAGTAAATGGTTATTAATGGAAGAGACATTCTTTCCAGTCCTCTAGTTTCAAAGAAACATATTTATAAAGAGATTGTACATCCTTGGTTATTGGAAGAGTACTTTCATTCCAATCATCTTGTTATCAAGAAACATTTCATAAAGGGATGCATCGTTGGTGGAAGAGTACACTCATTCCAATCCTCTACTCTTCAAGAAACATATCATAAAGGGATGGTACATCATTGGTTATTGGAAGAGTACATTCATTCCAATCCTCTACTCTTCAAGAAACATATCATAAAGGGATGGTACATCATTGGTTATTGGAAGAGTACATTCATTCCAATCATCTTGTTATCAAGAAACATATCATAAAGGGATGGTACATCATTGGTTATTGGAAGAGTAAATTCATTCCAATCCTCTAGTCTTCAAGAAACATTTCATAAAGGGATGGTACATCATTGGTTATTGGAAGAGTAAATTCATTCCAATCCTCTAGTCTTCAAGAAACATTTCATAAAGGGATGGTACATCGTTGGTTATTGGAAGAGTACACTCATTCCAATCCTCTACTCTTCAAGAAACATATCATAAAAGGATAGTACATCGTTGGTTATTGGAAGAGTACATTTATTCCAATCCTCTATGTTATCAAGAAACATATAAAGGGATGGTACATCATTGGTTATTTGGAGAGTACATTCATTCCAATCCACTAGTTATCGAAAAACATAATATCAGTGGTTATTTGAAGAGTACATTCATTCCCATCCTCTAGTCTTCAAGAAACATTATCATAAAGGGATGGTATACATCGTTGGTTATTGGAAGAGTACATTCATTCCAATCCTCTACTCTTCAAGAAATATCATAAAGGGATGGTACATCATTCGTTGTTGGAAGAGTACACTCATTCCAATCCTCTAGTTATCAAGAAACATATCATTCAAGGCACTGAACACATTTGGAAATTGTCAAAGACCAGTGTTCTCACTTGGTGTATCCCAAAATATGCATAAAATAATAAGCCTGTGAAAATTTGGGCTCAATTGGTCATCGAAGTTGGAAGAAAATGATGAAAGAAAAAACACCCTTTTGTACAAATTTGTGTGCTTTCAGATAGGAATAAAAACTTCTTGCAAGAAGTTTTTATTATTTTAGTGAGAAATTACCTCTTTCTCAAAAACTACGTTACTTCATCAGAGGGAGTCGTTTCCTTACAATGTTTTATACTATCAACATCTCTCCGTTGCTTGTTACAAAGTAAGTTTTTATGCTAATATTTGTTTTTGAGTCATTACCAAACGTGTACGATACCTTTTAAGGGATGGTACAATGTTTGTAATTGGAAAAGTACATTCATTCAAATCCTCTAGTCTTCAAGATACATATTTTAAAGGGATGGTACATCGTTGGTTATTTGGCGAGTACATTCATTCCAATCCACTAGTTATCGAAAAACATAATATCAGTGGTTATTTGAAGAGTACATTCATTCCAATCCTCTAGTCTTCAAGAAACATAACATAAAGGGTGGTACATCGTTGGTTATTGGAAGAGTAAATTCATTCCAATCCTCTAGTCTTCAAGAAACATTTCATAAAGGGATGGTACATCGTTGGTTATTGGAAGAGTACACTCATTCCAATCCTCTACTCTTCAAGAAACATATCATAAAGGGATGGTACATCATTCGTTGTTGGAAGAGTACACTCATTCCAATCCTCTAGTTATCAAGAAACATATCATTCAAGGCACTGAACACATTTGGAAATTGTCAAAGACCAGTGTTCTCACTTGGTGTATCCCAAAATATGCATAAAATAATAAGCCTGTGAAAATTTGGGCTCAATTGGTCATCGAAGTTGGAAGAAAATGATGAAAAAAACACCCTTTTGTACAAATTTGTGTGCTTTCAGATAGGAATAAAAACTTCTTGCAAGAAGTTTTTATTATTTTAGTGAGAAATTACCTCTTTCTCAAAAACTACGTTACTTCATCAGAGGGAGTCGTTTCCTTACAATGTTTTATACTATCAACATCTCTCCGTTGCTTGTTGCAAAGTAAGTTTTTATGCTAATATTTGTTTTTGAGTCATTACCAAACGTGTACGATACCTTTTAAGGGAGGGTACAATGTTTGTAATTGGAAAAGTACATTCATTCAAATCCTCTAGTCTTCAAGATACATATTTTAAAGGGATGGTACATCGTTGGTTATTTGGCGAGTACATTCATTCCAATCCACTAGTTATCGAGAAACATAATATCAGTGGTTATTTGAAGAGTACATTCATTCCAATCCTCTAGTCTTCAAGAAACATAACATAAAGGGTGGTACATCGTTGGTGATTGGAAGAGTACATTCATTCCAATCCTCTTATCAAGAAACATATCATTAAGGGATGGTACATCGTTGGTTATTGGAAGAGTACATTCATTCTAATCCTCTAGTCTTCAAGAAACATATTATAAAGGGATGGTAAATCAGTGGTTATTGGAAGAGTACATTCATTCCAATCAACTAGTTATCGAAAAACATAAATCAGTGGTTATTTGAAGAGTGCATTCATTCCAATCCTCTAGTCTCCAAGAAACATATCATAAAAGGATGGTAAATCTTGGTTATTGAAAGAGTACATTCATTCCAATCCTCTAGTCTTCACGAAACATATCATAAAGGGATGGTACTTTGTTGGCTATTGGAAGAGTACATTCATTCTAATCCTCTAGTCTTCAAGAAACATATCATAAAGGGATGGTAATTCGTTGGTTATTGGAAGAGTACATTCATTCCAATCTTCTAGTCTTCAAGAAACATATCATAGAGGGATGGTACATCGTTGGTTATTGGAAGAGTACATTCATTCTAATCCTCTAGTCTTCAAGAAACATTTCATAAAGGGATGGTAATTCGTTGTTTATTGGAAGAGTACATTCATTCCAATCTTCTAGTCTTCAAGAAATATATCATAGAGGGATGGTACATCGTTGGTTATTGGAAGAGAACATTCATTCTAATCCTCTAGTCTTCAAGAAACATTTCATAAAGGGATGGTAATTCGTTGTTTATTGGAAGAGTACATTCATTCCAATCTTCTAGTCTTCAAGAAACATATCATAGAGGGATGGTACATCGTTGGTTATTGGAAGAGTACATTCATTCTAATCCTCTAGTCTTCAAGAAACATTTCATAAAGGGATGGTAATTCGTTGTTTATTGGATGAGTACATTCATTCCAATCTTCTAGTCTTCAAGAAATATATCATAGAGGGATGGTACATCGTTGGTTATTGGAAGAGTACTTTCATTCTAATCCCCAAGTCTTCAAGAAACATATCATAAAGGGATGGTACATCATTGGTTATTGGAAGAGTACATTCATTCCAATCCTCTACTCTTCAAGAAACATATCATAAAGGGATGGTACATCATTGGTTATTGGAAGAGTACATTCATTCCAATCATCTTGTTATCAAGAAACATATCATAAAGGGATGGTACATCATTGGTTATTGGAAGAGTAAATTCATTCCAATCCTCTAGTCTTCAAGAAACATTTCATAAAGGGATGGTACATCGTTGGTTATTGGAAGAGTAAATTCATTCCAATCCTCTAGTCTTCAAGAAACATTTCATAAAGGGATGGTACATCGTTGGTTATTGGAAGAGTACATTTATTCCAATCCTCTATGTTATCAAGAA
>CM037474.1:3042987-3073987 GCA_021014325.1 Plazaster borealis
TAGAAGATTGGAATGAATGTATTCTTCCAATAACCAACGAATTACCATCCCTTTATGATATGTTTCTTGAAGACTAGAGGATTAGAATTAATGTACTCTTCCAATAACCAACAAAGTACCATCCCTTTATGATATGTTTCGTGAAGACTAGAGGATTGGAATGAATGTACTCTTCCAATAACCAACGATGTACCATCCCTTTAAAATATGTATCTTGAAGACTAGAGGATTTGAATGAATGTACTTTTCCAATTACAAACATTGTTCCATCCCTTAAAAGGTATCGTACACGTTTGGTAATGACTCAAAAACAAATATTAGCATAAAAACTTACTTTGTAACAAGCAACGGAGAGATGTTGATCGTATAAAACATTGTAAGGAAACGACTCCCTCTGATGAAGTAACGTAGTTTTTGAGAAAGAGGTAATTTCTCACTAAAATAATAAAAACTTCTTGCAAGAAGTTTTTATTCCTATCTGAAAGCACACAAATTTGTACAACAAGGGTGTTTTTTCTTTCATCATTTTCTTCCAACTTCGATGACCAATTGAGCCCAAATTTTCACAGGCTTGTTATTTTATGCATATTTTGGGATACACCAAGTGAGAACACTGGTCTTTGACAATTTCCAAATGTGTTCAGTGCCTTGAATGATATGTTTCTTGATAACTAGAGGATTGGAATGAGTGTACTCTTCCAACAACGAATGATGTACCATCCCTTTATGATATTTCTTGAAGAGTAGAGGATTGGAATGAATGTACTCTTCCAATAACCAACGATGTATACCATCCCTTTATGATAATGTTTCTTGAAGACTAGAGGATGGGAATGAATGTACTCTTCAAATAACCACTGATATTATGTTTTTCGATAACTAGTGGATTGGAATGAATGTACTCTCCAAATAACCAATGATGTACCATCCCTTTATGATATGTTTCTTGATAACATAGAGGATTGGAATAAATGTACTCTTCCAATAACCAACGATGTACTATCCTTTTATGATATGTTTCTTGAAGACTAGAGGATTGGAATGAGTGTACTCTTCCAATAACCAACGATGTACCATCCCTTTATGAAATGTTTCTTGAAGACTAGAGGATTGGAATGAATTTACTCTTCCAATAACCAACGATGTACCATCCCTTTATGAAATGTTTCTTGAAGACAAGAGGATTGGAATGAATTTACTCTTCCAATAACCAATGATGTACCATCCCTTTATGATATGTTTCTTGATAACAAGATGATTGGAATGAATGTACTCTTCCAATAACCAATGATGTACCATCCCTTTATGATATGTTTCTTGAAGAGTAGAGGATTGGAATGAATGTACTCTTCCAATAACCAATGATGTACCATCCCTTTATGATATGTTTCTTGAAGAGTAGAGGATTGGAATGAGTGTACTCTTCCACCAACGATGCATCCCTTTATGAAATGTTTCTTGATAACAAGATGATTGGAATGAAAGTACTCTTCCAATAACCAAGGATGTACAATCTCTTTATAAATATGTTTCTTTGAAACTAGAGGACTGGAAAGAATGTCTCTTCCATTAATAACCATTTACTATCCCTTCAGGATATATTTCTTGGGAAGTAGAGTAGGCCTATATAGGAATGAGCAAAGTTTTTTTGAAACCAAGTGCCATCCTTTAAATTATTTAAGACAATTACAAAACTGGTAATTATCTGGAGCTACTTTTTATAAGTTTCAATCTAAAAAATCACTGATGATAAAACTCATACCAATCCCCTAAAGAAATTTTTCCATTTGAACAACTTGAAGACCCTCCAGTCACTTTTGGTTATTTTGATTGCAGCATTAAGAAATAGCCAGTTATAATGTGCACAAAATATAACAAATAATATGAAACGATATTGTTGGTTTCCCCCCAAATTTGACTACCCAACTTAGACAAAAATTTACATAGGCTATAAAGTTGGGGGGAAATAAAAATAACTGTTGCGAACTGCTTACCTACCAAAATTAATGGTGGTCTAAATGCAGAAAGTGGTAACTGTCGCAGAGTCTTTGTCAAAGTTAATAGAAACATCATTCTTTGTTCCAAAGAAATTACTTCAATTTTAAACTTGTTATTATTTATTATTTCTGGTAATGAAACTAAGGGACCCTCATAAGTGACCAGCACTGTGACCCGTAGGCCTGAAGATACCTGTGTAGAGAAGATGATGAAGTAATGTCAGTTTTTAGATGTGGGAGGAAAACCCATGCAATCAGGTAAGGACTGAAAGCCCAATCAGCATGCAAGGTTCCCGTACAGGAATCGAGCCAAAGTCAGAGGTGAAAGGCAGACAAGCAATACAGATGATATCTCATTACAACTTTGAAATACATTGACAGTAAACACATTTTTAGGATGTCACACTTAGGCTCTTGTAACCACCTTCCTACTCCCATCACACCCTACTCATCAGATCAGTTCACTGCATCAAAGAAAATTCACTCACTCCCAAACATAGATTGTTTCATTAGGTATTTAATAGCAATTTCCAACAGAATTTACCTTTAAGTATGACAACAATTTAGTGGTACTTCCTGAATAACCATTAAAAGTCTTTAACCAGAAATAATAACATGAACAAAAGGAAGACAGCAGGCCTGGAACTTCATCTTTGAGAGGGCTAGGACATTTTCATTTTGCAAAGGTCACTTCAATTTGAAGTCTATGGGAAGCTTTGGAAGGGGCAACAAGGCCAAGACCAGGGGCAACAGAGTCCATGGCCTCCATGTAATTCCAGACCTGAAACAGTTCTAAAAGAGGTTCCACAAATGCTAACAAATTGTGATTATGGGGAAAAAATAAATACTGTAAGGCAATTGTCAGACACTTTATCATAAAACAATAAATAGGATTTGAACCTTTGCATAATTAGGACTCAATCTTAAGTGAGGTTTGAGGTAACACCATGTACGTGAAATATCCCTGGGTTGTGGTGGTTCTGAAAAGAACCATTGGTAACAGCTAGCCACAGGTTCTATTTAGAACCACCACAACCCATATAGCGTTTTCTTCTTGTGCATGGTGTTACCGCAAAACTCACTAGATCATAAAAATGATGATAATTTTGAAATTCCTGACTATTAATAAAAAAGTGCATAAGAATCTTTCACACAAATAAAGAAAGACAAAAATGCATTTCTTACGTTTATGTCAATATTTAAAAAAAAAACCCAGTTAAGAAGCATCATACTATAAATATTCATGATTGAGAGCTGAACTCTCACTGGTCCATTTACATCAGGGCCCAATTTCATAGAGTTGCTTAAGCACAACAAGTAGCTCAGCACAACAAAATTATGCTTACCAGAATAATGTTACCAGTCAAATTACCATGTCACATATATAGTTTGTGACTGAAATTCCGCTCATTTTTGCTTAGCAGAATATTGTTAAGCAATCTTTTCTGCTTAAGCAGCTCTATAAAAGTTGGACCAGGTGCCATGTGCTATTTTTGCCAGTATCACAGGGTAAATGCATGTGTAGTACACTATTGCGTGTGCTTTACAAAACAATTGTGGCACTAGCTGAAGCAGCATAGGAGTACGATGCGCAAACATTGCTAGCTACACATGAAAAGACAGTGGCACACGTAAATGTCAATCAGCATTTTCTCGTTGCCGAACTAGAGAAGTATGAGGTATAATAAAACAAATGGTTTATTTCGGGTGAACAGTCGATGTTAGCTGCCCCCGCTAATAAAAGTTGACAAACTAGTTCCTGAGGCGAATCACTTGTCAACTTCCAATACCTCAGGGAGCTAATATAGACTGTCTACCCTCAAACCACTAGGCCTGTCGCAGTCACACAACTCATCAAATTTCAGTCATACTTAAATCAGTCATACTTAAATTCTGCCTTGTGATTGGTTTTAAAAGTATCACAGTATATCTTATTTTTATTAGAAAGTCATGCAAGCGCGAGGCACTATACTCTTAGCAACCATGTGCTACACCCATAGCAACTAATGTACTATATGCATAGCAACAAGTGTACTATACCCATAGCAACAGCAGCTTCTGGGTACCTAGACATCTATGTGATTGTATCGTCAGAGGATGTTATAAAACATATATCGACTGCTTCAAGTGCTTTGGTTAAAACTACAACTCCTCGATGATCCCCGGAGTGGTCTATTTTCCCAAAATGAAGAAATAGAACACTCCAGGGATCACCTCGTGAGTCTGAGTTTTTACCATAGCACTCAAAGCTCTCAATATTAGTACATTTGACTATGAAACTATTAAAACTATTATAGTACCCAAAGATTAATGTGATTTAGAACACTCCCGAGACCTGCAAGATTTAGTCTTGAAAAGGTTAAACATCAGCAGGGGGAGTAACCCCCAACCCCAAGGCAGAATAATACAAAGCCTGCTGTTGTGATAGTATACTAGATTATACACCACCCACATCCCCTTATCAAGCTAGTCTCAGTCCCCCTAGAAAACATCTTCAGATAGATCCAGGGGGAGTAAACCCCCAATTCCAAGTCAGAAATAATACAATGCCTACATTTCATGATAGTATCCTGTTGGTAAGTCATCGCATCACAGGCGCATTTATCAGGTTAGCTCAGGGGGATCAGGTTTAGCTCAGTGGTTTCTTTCCCTGCCTCTCACCTCTGTGGACCCCGGTTCGAATCCCACCTTAGAGCCGGAGTCTTGCATGTGGATTGGGTTTTCAGTCCTTACCTGATTGCGTGGGTTTTCCCTATTAGGGTTTTCCTCCCACATCGTGAACTGAACATTTCTTCATCCTGTTTTTGGAGCTTATCGCGCTGCTGGATGTGTAATGAAATAAATAAATAAAAACTTATAATTCTTTGGAGAACGTTAGTAAAAGCCAAGCTCAATTACTAAACGTTTCTTGCATAAATCATCCACACAAGCTCTGCACTTTTGATGGGCTTCTAGTAATCAGTGGAGTAAGTTTGTGTGAAGTGGGCGTGGCTTACAGTGGAATTACATCACACTTATGAACAGGATACTACCATTGATTATACGCCACCCATATCCCCTTATCAAGTCACTCTAAATCCCCATAGAAAACAACTAAATCAAAGACCTTGTAACTTTTGTTTACAAAAAAAAAATTACTTTGTACATTCCTGGGCCTTTCTGGCAGGAAAGATATGACACTGGTCATATGGGAAATTTTACATTTAGTGTCATAACTTCCATATCTATTCAAAAGTTATAAAACTAACACCTAAACTAGTTTTGAGATGTGCCCCCTTTCCAGTCTGCATATCAAAAGTAAATACAAATTAGACTGTGCAATCGCCATAAAAATATTTTGAGTGTAAATGAGCTGTGTACTAATGGTGCCTGCGGGAAGTCCAAGCTTTGTGAGTTGCTTCTGAACATGTGATGTCCCATGTCACATGGTCTATAGGAATTACAATTATAAAGGCATAGCACAGGGGCAATCTAATGACGATTTAAGGGACAATACATCATTGGTGTATGGAAGGGTAAAATCATTCCCATCCGGAAGTTATCATACACCATCAACCTGTCACATTATATCAAATTACATGGGCACAGTTTTTGAAAAAAACAACCAATCATTTCCGTTGTTTGCAGGGACTTTGTGCATTGTTCATTTGGCATATCTGGTATATCAAATTTAGAAGCCAGTGTGCATGGTTAGTATGGCAGATAGGTGATGGGATTGTGCCTTTGGTGATACAAGCATGGAATCTGGCACACAGTCAGAGTATGTCATGAGAAAGATATTTGGCTGTAAGGCCATTACAGATTAGGCCTTTCAAAAAATGTATGTACAATAGTATAACAAGCAATGCCAGCATTTTGTAAAATTTTGAAAATTGCTTGTAATTCTACGTATATTTAAAAGATTTGAATTTTAAATCTGTGATGGCCCTATAGCCATGTACCTTTCTCATGACATATTCTGACTGTCTGCCAAATTCCGTGCTTGCATCATCAAAGGCACAATTCCCCCAAATATTTCTCCTATCTGCACCACTAGGTTGTATTTTTAAGACATATTTCTGAACTTGTACTCATGGTACAACATTCTTAGATGTATAGCTTTCAGATTGAAAACCAGTCCTAAACTTGTTAATTATTCCAATTATGTATCATACCTTTAACACACAAACTTGCCCAGGAATTGGCCCAACAGTAACGATCGATCTAGGCATTCATTGGACCTGCCTCTCTCTGTATTGAAAGATTAATATCTTCAATTTGTCATCCCTGTTGTTTCTTTTGAATCCATAGCCCAGGATGACTTCTCTCTCATCCCATCAAGAGGTCAATAACCAAGGTACCAAACATGCTGATCCCAAAAGCAATCCAGAGTATCAGACAGCAACACTGCAAATGTTCCTGTAAGAAACAAACCAAAGGGAGCTTTAGTATCATGTTGAAAAATGGGAAGATCATAAAACTGTTTGGATTGAGGCTGGGCAAGATTATGGACTCAAATGTAAAGTGATGAACGATACATGCTATAAGTGACTGTGGGTTGCGACTGGTCTAGTTAAGAACTAAATGCATTGAACCATTCATTTTAAAAGTGTGGCTACAATACTATTCAAAGAATACTCAAAGAAGATCAGAGTAGACTGAGCATAACAAGATGCTGTAATTTTGAACCAAACAAAACTTCAGTCATATAATTTTTTTAATGTTTTGTGTTTAAGGTCTGACCTGACAAAACATCTTTCTCGGAAATTCTTAACTAAAACAAACAACTAGTTCTGTGTGATAGGGTACCGGACCTCGGACACCGGGACATCATATATCCCCATTGACTCAATCGCTGAATATATGGGGACCTGCATCTCTAGGGACTCGGATCCTGGGAACTTGGATCTCTGGGATTCAGAACCCAGTGACTCGGATCCTGGTAACTCAGATCTCTTGGACTCAATCCCAGTGACTCGGATCTCGGAAGACCCAGGGACTTGCATCTTGGGGACTCGGATCCTGGGAACTTGGATCTCTTGGACTCGGAACCCGGTGACTCGGATCTTGGTAACTCAGATCTCTTGGACTCGATCCCATTGATTCGGATCTTGGGAACCCAGGGACTTGCATCTTGGGGCCCGGATCCTGGGAACTTGGATCTCTGGGACTCGGAACCCGGTGACTCGGATCCTGGTAACTCAGATCTCTTGGACTCGATCCCAGTGACTCGGATCTCGGGAACCCAGGGACTTGCATCTTGGGGACTCGGATCCTGGGAACTTGGATCTCTTGGACTCGGAACCCGGTGACTCGGATCCTGGTAACTCAGATCTCTTGGACTCGATCCCATTGATTCGGATCTCGGGAGACCCAGGGACTTGCATCTTGGGGCCCGGATCCTAGGAACTTGGATCTCTGGGACTCGGAACCCGGTGACTTGGATCCTGGTAACTCAGATCTCTTGGACTCGATCCCATTGATTCGGATCTCGGGAACCCAGGGACTTGCATCTTGGGGCCCGGATCCTGGGAACTTGGATCTCTGGGACTCGGAACCCGGTGACTCGGATCCTGGTAACTCAGATCTCTTGGACTCGATCCCATTGATTCGGATCTCGGGAACCCAGGGACTTGCATCTTGGGGCCCGGATCCTGGGAACTTGGATCTCAGAGATTCAGATCTCTGGGACTCAGAACCCGGTGAATCGGAACCTGGTGACTTGGATCCCGGTGAATCGGATCTAGCTGACTCACATTTTTGTATACACATTTGTGCATCTACCTAAAAGCTAGCCACTCACAACAAGTCCTTATCTTCAATAAGTCCTTTGGGAACCCCCCCCCCACCCCCGCAATATTTGATTTCCACTTCAAATACCCAACACCCTACTTCAGATTGTTATCATAACTGCTTGTTAAAGTGGCTTCTAATATGCTGATTGTAGCCCAGACAGTGGACCCTACATTCACTAGAGTCTACAGTCTTTTCAATAGTATTTAAAATTATATTTTGGACGTGAACTTTGGACGTAAACAGTAAATAATTACAGGCAGGGTATACTTTTGGAAATTGTCAAAAACCAGTATCCTCACTTAGTGTATCCCAACATATGAATAAAATAACAAACCTGTGAATTTTGGGGCTCAATTTCTCAGATTCAAACTTTCTGGTGAAAAATTACCTCTTTCTATTGATTGAACTACATTACTTCCAAGAGGGTTGTTTCTAACAATGTTTTTTATAATATCAACGGCTCTCCAGTGCTCTTTACCAAGTTTTTATGGTCATTATTTGCCAAAAATATCTCCCTTTAAGATGTCTTCCGAGTTCTCATATTCCATAAAAAGAATGTCTCTTTGATTTGCGATTTGGTTTTCATAATAATAATGTTCGCGGATCGAGAAAATCTAATAAACCAAATCAGAAGTGCATTGTTTTCTGATATGAGAACCAGGAAGGCCACGGTTGGTAATCAGCAGCGGGAAACACTGAAAAAACCACGGGTGGTCTCTTTAAAGGTAGCATCATAAATTGGTTTTTGTCAACGTTAATGCTGATTCACAGGCAAAATTACAAAGAAAGATACAGTAAAAGTCACATGTGAAAGTTTCAGCTGAATACAGTGTCTACTTGCTGAGAAAACAGCAAAAGCTGTCATAGTATTTTCACACACTAAAATCGAGGTTTACCAAGAAACAGCGGGTACGAACCGCATCTCTGGCCGCAGCATCCGCAAACGAACACCAACCTTCAGAAATATTAGACACAATTCATGCATGAATCATTTCTCAGATTCAATTAATCTGGGGTGAAAAATTATACACACCATATTTCTTTGATGGGAATCCTTTCTCAAAATAGTTTATACTAGCAACAGCTGCATGCAGTGTGCTTCTTACCAAGTAAGTTTTTATGGTCATTAGTTTTTGGAGTTATTACCAAAGTATGACCCTATACCTTCAAGCTTCCCTGTCGGTGTTTATTTACAGCAATACTCTCTGTGCAGCAAGAAAACGTTTAAACATACATGATGTTTTCATTTGTAGTATTGACCATTTATTGTACTAATATTATATGCTGATGCCTGGGACATAGGCAGTGGTGAAACAAGACTTTTCCATGTCTGTCAGTTTTTGTTTTTGTTTTTTGGTAGGGTGTGTGTGGTTTGTTTGACTGGGGTTTTTGTTTTTTTGTTTTTATTATATTTTGTTTTTTCTGTGGGGGTTGTTTTGTTTGTTGGGGGGGGGGGGGAGTGGGAACAAAGAAATGTTTTTTAATACTTTTTTTTCAAGGGGCGCCTTAATGTATCGAACCATACATTTGGGGAACAAGGGGGGAAGGTTTAGAGCGGGAGAGTGGGGGTTCAGTAGCACCCCATGCCACCCCTCTTCTGGTTAATATCATTTTATGTTAAATAACCTTCCTACGCAGTTAGTGGGATGAACGCACTATAGGGGACTCATACCAATGCACCAGCCAGATTCCTCCCTTTGTACCTCGGTTTATGTGTACGGTTTGGTTTGTAGGCTTGTGTAAATGTTGATTTTTAACGACCCCGAAGTGCTACCACTATCTTCCTAATTCTTTTATCTGTCAGACAAACTTGACTAACTCTATCATTGTCTTGTTTGAACAGTCCAAGTTCAAGTACACAAATCTTCAATGTCAATCAAAATGTTTATGGAGAATAAAAATGTGCATGTGAAAAAGAAAATGATTAATAAAAAAGATTTTTGGAAAAATGCTGCATAAAACTATACAAACTGGGAACAACAGGAGGGGACCCTCCCGTTACGCAACTGATTATAGGGTTTTTAGACCACTGATCTATGATTTGAAGGGACATGTCTAAAAAAAACCTGCTAGTATAAATGGACTGGTTTTACTTTTTTTACGGAGGAAGATCGACTGGGATTGTGCAAAACAAAATGGCCACAGAGCTAGTGCTCATTATCACCAGCTAGGGTCCCTGTTTTTAATATCAATATATGCTCCCTACCTACGCAGTAAGTGGGATGAATGTACTATAGGGGACTCATACCAATGCACCAGCCAGATTCCTCCCTTTGTACCTCAGCATGATGTTAAACTGTTTAAACAGACAAAGTAAAGTTCAAGTATACACAAACTTTTATAGTCCAATAAAATGTTTATGGGAAATAACAATGTCTGAACTGCAAATGATTAATAGAAAAGATTAGAGAAAAATGCGCATAAAACCATACAAACTGATTGGTTGATTGGTATCACATGATCGATGCAGCTTCTCAGGTGACATGAATTGCTGGGAAACCCAGAACGAGACAACGCCCCTCTATCGGTTCTAACACAGAGGTTATTACGTAGGCGTTATGTTAGTAGGCCTTAAAGCTAGACGGTTGCTTCTTCGAAACATTAGTTGATTCTTTCCTGTCTAACAACGACTATAACAAATGTGTTGGTAAACTTCGGTAATTTTCGTATTCAATGCTCTCATTTCTTGTCTGATATTTGAAATCACAAATCCCGAAAAAGCTTGATTTTCTACCGTCTTTCACCTTGTCACTATTGAAGTTTGATCTGGTTCAAGTTATCTCTGCAGTCTGTACTACACTAGGCATCAACAGGTCTCTGGTAAGTAACACTCAATATCATTGCCCCTTTCTCTCCCCATCCTTTGACTCCCCTTCTGGTTTGTACTTTTCTTGGTTCCTTCCAAAAATAATAATGTTTTCCCAGGTATCAAAAGCAAGAAGATTAATCGACTAGTGGTACTTATTATCAATATTAATATCACAACCCGCTGTCCATGCATCAGCTACAAGCAGTGGCGCAACCAGAGGGGAGAAGAGGGGGAAGCCCCCCCCCATCCACTCAGAACTCCGAAATAGAAAAATCCCAAATGAATGGTTCGATACATTAAATAGCCACCCCAAATTATGTCTTTGAACCCGCTTCTCCCCCCCCTCGCCCCCCAAATGAGTGTCTGCTTAGGCCACTGGCTACATGGCTTGTGTAACCTGAGTAGACTCTTCATCTTTATTAATAGTTTGTACTGCAAAATAATATCAGAGAATTATGTTGTTCGGTGAGATATAACGGGTAAGTCTATAGTTGGCCTGAAGGCACATCAAAGACTTAATTATTGAAGACAATATTTATGGAGCACTCCCCTCCAAGTCGTGAATATTTTTAATGTCAAATTTTCATGTCTGTGACTTTTCCCTGCACGCTGTGAACATTCATGTCTGCCATGAATATTTTTTTTCAGTATGCTAGGTAGATAAGGTCCGAGTATAATATGTGATGTCACACCTCAATGTTTGTGTTTAGCTCTCTGGTGATCCAGAAAATATACAGTTAGGGAAACGAGTTTGGATCCGTTTTGGATCACCCATGGTTACCATTCACGAGACACGTGGGAGATGAGGAGTCAAAGTCACAAGGCATGGTTAAATGGTACCCCGCTCCCCAGCAGACAACACAGCTTACTAAGTAAATATTTCCAGTACAATTTGCGACCGGGGAAATATTCTCAGTGGCGTAACTAGACAGGGGAGGTGGCTTTATACTTAACCAAGAAAAATCAAGTGCAAGATATAGTTTTACATACTGTTCAGTACATCAGTTGATACTGATGAACCAAGCATTTTACATAACAGTGTTAATCTGAATCCCAAAATGGCACAACCAAGATTTATCAAGTGCGATGACATCAGGTGAATTGGGTCAGTACAAAGTTATTTTGGTTGTACAGAGTTTACCGGTACACTATAAACATATTCCTTGCATGATTGCACCTTGATGTACAGCTCTGTTCAACAGTCAATACAAACTTTTCCATACTCATTCAAAATGTTTATGAAAAGTACCACAGTGTAAATAACAAAAGAGATAAGAAAAGAAACTCAACTAATGGAAAATTCTGCCCCAACCTATTCAAACTGATTGGCCGTTATTAATATCACAATGATCGATGCAGCTCCCAAGGGGACAATATTGGAAAACTCAGAAAGCTTGGGAAGCCCAGAACCTTGCACCCACACCCTCTTGCATACCCAAGAAAATATTTAAACAGAA
The DNA here is from genome assembly GCA_021014325.1 of Plazaster borealis. Classification (NCBI taxonomy): domain Eukaryota; kingdom Metazoa; phylum Echinodermata; class Asteroidea; order Forcipulatida; family Labidiasteridae; genus Plazaster; species Plazaster borealis. The sequence goes on from CM037474.1 coordinate 3,055,026, forward strand.
ATGATGAATTTCATACAAAGTATTGACCATTTATTGTACTAAAATATTGTTTCCTGATGCTAAGTCCAAACAATGGGAGAACAAAGAGAAGTCCTCGGTAAGCGGGATTTACAAACATGTGTGTGTGTGTGTGTGGGTAGGTATCCACATTCAAACCGTGGACCTATAACAAAAGGGATAATAGGTCCACGGTTGCTATCACAAAGGAAATCATTGTGGTCCACGGTTGCTAACACAAAGAGTTGAACAAAGGAGGGTCCACGATTGCCGGTGTTTACACGGGTGTGTGTGTGTGTGTTGGGTGGGGGGGGGGGGAGGTTTTTATTCTTTTTTTCTTGCAAAGTATAAACCAACCTCCCTCAGGTTATTTCTCTCTAAACCACTTGAACTGCAGGGCCAGAACACAATCTTCCATGTATTGTACCCTTGAAAAACCTTGCAGGAATTTCTCATAAGTTTATCTAACAATCACGTTTTCCAGTTTTACCATACAGATATTTAATAATTTAACTATATGCAAAAGATATGATGACGACATAAGCACAAGGTGTGATAAAAACTCCCTTTTAGTCACTGAGATATATTTCAAGTGATTTGTTTTCTTCAACAAGGATTGAATTTGCAGAGAATCAGTTATATTTTAGTTTCCTTGAAAATAGTTGCAAAATGAAAAAAAAAAATCCAGTTATTGGGTTGTACACAACACAAGTACGAGTTTCATACCAGCATATATAGTTTATACAGATTCCTTGCATGACTGCACCTTGGCGTACAGCTCAACAATCAAAGTTAAAGTACAAGCATTTTCATCATTAGTCATTCAAATATTTATTAAAAGTTCCAAGGTGTGAATGACAAAAGAGTTAATAAAAGAATCTCATCTAATTGAATTCTGCCCGGCTAATTGAACTGATTGGTCGTTTTGAATCAGGTGATCGATACAGCTCCCCAGGGACACAATATAAACCACTCCCTAAAATTAAGTACACAAGTTTGGACTCCTATTTAACACCACTTATTAAGTTAATTTCAGTGTAGTTTCCTATCGTTTCTCTCAATAAGTACAAAGGCCATATAGTTCATAGTAATAGTAATGTCAGTTTCTATGAGCTTGGAGGATAAACCATGGTTGATTTGACTCATATTTAACGCCAATTATCACCATTTATTAGGTTAATTTCAGTGTAGTTTCCTAACATTTCTCTCATTCAGGGCTCTTGTTTTTCGCCTGGTGTTATTCTGAAATCCCGAATCTGAAAAAAGCTAAAGTTTTTACCGTGGATGTCAGCTTTTCACCAATCTCACAAGGGTCTATTGAAGTTTGATCTGGTTTAAGTTAGCTCTGTAGTCTGCACAACTCTTTGATGCTATAGCGTCCACAGGGTTTTGCGTGGTACCGCTGCCCTTTGTCACCCCTTCCTTTGACCCTCTTCTGTTTGTACTTTTGGACTTCGTTTGAAAGTTTAATAAAGGACTCTGACATCAAAAGCAAGGAAATCAATCCACCAAAAAATAACTTTATTTAACTTCACTTCATGTAACAATCTTGTTGTTTATAAAAGCTTGGGTATCAGTTACGTGACTTGTGTTACTTTGAGTATTGACTTTTTCATTTGGAGTGTGAAATTTCTAAAAAGTACTTTCCCACACAGACAAAAGTCGACTGCAGAAAAACAGCACTATATTTTTTACTGGATGTCCATAAAAGTGGACTTTGCGGACCTTTCTCCAATCTCTTTTTGAAAAAACAAATCTTTGAAAATGGTGGCACTATTAGATAGTATCAGGACAGTGTTAGAGTCAAGACCTCTATCACTGGTACAACAATGTCAACTGCTGTGGTGAGGTAGTAGGTTATGTTTTGTGCATGATTGTGAGCAATTCCTCTTCAAGCTTCTATATTTTGTCAAATAAAACATTCATTGATGATAACATAGAACAACTCTACAGTCAGGATAGGGTACCATCTGCTCTGGACTGGGATTATTATTATTATTATTATTTTTTAGGGGGGTGGACTTAAGGGATTGGGGGAGGGAGACACATAGTGCCCCCTCTTAATTTTATTAAACATTTGCCACAATTGTCCAATTCACCAAGTTCTATGTGATGAAAACAAAGTAATAAAAACTAGACTTAAGTTTGTTACGAACAAACACTGGGGTTTCGGCTTATTTTGAATCATAAACTTTGAATAAATGTAATATTTTGACACCTGACGACATCACGGTGACGAAAACATTTTTTTGGTACACACTTTGTTATACGCTACAAGATGGAAAAATATTGTGACTTTATGACATGTGGTTAAAGGCACTGTACACGTTTGGTTACTACTCAAAATATTTATTAGCATAAAAACTTACTTGGTAACAAGCAACAGAGAGCTGTTGATAGTATAAAACATTGTAGGAAACGACTCCCTCTGAAGTAACGTAGTTTTTGAGAACGAGGTAATTTCTCACTAAAATAATAAAAACTTCTTGCAAGAAGTTTTTATTCCTAACTGAGAGCACACAAATTCGTACAACAAGGGTGTTTTTTCTGTCATCATTTTCTTGCAACTTCGATGACCAATTGAGCCCAAATTTTCACAGGCTTGTTATTTTATGCATATGTTGGGATACACCAAGTGAGAACACTGGTCTTTGACAATTACCAAATGTATACGATGCCTTTAAGGAAATGTATTTTTTATATAATTTGAATTTTTTGTTTGGACCGGAAGAAAAGACCAAAGTGGGGTCATGTTTTTAATAACAAATGTGTCATTAGCTCCGACACGTCACAAAGATTTTAACTTTATGACATGTGGTTCACAAGATATGAATTTTAAATTTTAGAGCTTCCTGTTTGTACCGGAAGTAAGGGTCAAAGAGGGTCGTAAGTTACAAGATAAGTTACAAAATTGCACAAATATTTTAACTCTTTGACTATGGTTCAGACGATATACAATGTTAAAATAATAATAAACTACCAGGCCAAGGCAAAATTTATATTAAACTATACCGCACAGACCTTGAAATGAATTGTGGTGGGAGGAATCATTGAATTTACAAGGGAAAAAACCGCTACTAATATCCCCAAAACGCTTCCGTATTAAATTATTTGTAATTATCTAAATAACCCTATAACGCACCAGTATTTACATCACCATAAAATATAATCGGCAAAAGTTAATTTTAAAAAGGAGGTAGCTTTGAGATGCACTTAGGAATTAGTGCATCCTCTCAAACTATTTTATTATTGAAAAAGATTGTGCCTCAAAGATTTGGTACCAAGGCTTGTAAAACAGGGGTTTTTTTCTTTTTCTACATGCTGCATGCTTGGAGGTGATGCAAAAAAAGTGAAATCAATATTCCCACTTTACAGGGGGTTGGGAGTTGTATTCTTAGACTTTTATTTCTAGAAATTTATTTATTCTATAGTTCAGACCTTTATTAAGTACTCTGTTTATTAATTATGATTAAAATAATTGCAATTATTTCTGCACAGAAAACGTGTCATAGAAGAGGAGCAAAGGATGTTCTCACCAGAGAAAAGAGGTAAATTGAAATAATTTAAAAATTAAAATATAAAAATAAGCGCCCTAGTAGAGGTAAAAATATTGTAAGAATTTCAGGTTTTTTAATTTAGTTGATGAGGACTACATTTTTAAAATATCATAAGACAACCTTTGAATCTTCATTAAATCTGATAAATTTGGCAGCATGGCAAAACTACCCATGAATAATGAAATAATCCTGTACATGAACGAAGCTTGGCACGCTCAACTCGCTATCGCCATGTCGCCTCCCTCTTGCTGCTGTATTTTCTTTATCTTCATGGTTCACTTGGCGCCGTAAGGCATAAGGTAGGGGTGGGAGCCATTTCGCTTAGCAAATATTTTGTTGTAAATTTGACACAAGTTATAGCAATTGTCATTGTCTGCTATGATATATTGTTGCATCAAAAGAGTTGCTTACTGCACTGGCGTCCATTGCAATGCATACATCACATTTCATTGTGAATTTTACCGTCTGGAGCCTGCAGCGAAAAATATACTGCAATGGATCTTAGGAAATTAAAAATAGTCGCGACTAGTGTTGAAGTCGCGAATATTTTAAGCTTGACTAGTCGGATAGTAAATTTCACTAGTCGCCTAGGCCTACTCGCATGTATTCAGGCCTACTCGCATGTATTCAAGCCGGGATGTGTTACATCTACTATTTGAGGTGACAACACGGATTAAATCATCAAGTGTCACATGTAGTTACATTTTTCAAAGATTTATAATTTACAGGGGAAAAAAACGCCTTAAAGCTGAAACTTTGCAAGTATTCAGGCCGGGATGTGTAACATCAACAATTTGAGGTCCTGTTTTATTGACGTCATCAAGTTTCATGGGATGTCACCTTACAAGTGCATTTTTACAAGATCTAGGGCATACAGAAAAAAAAGTGTTATTGAGCTGAAACGTTGCATTGAACATTGAAACTCATCAGACAATAGAACCTCAATATCAAGACAACACTAACTTAATGACGTCGTGATGATGTCATCAGGTATTGCATTACATGAAATCAAAGTTTAACATTTGAACAAATTATACATTCCGAACACCTTGTTTTTTCTGATATGCCACAAAAACTTAATTTCTAGTCATCGTCTCTATGTATGTTTAACACAAGAAACTTATTTGATTATTTGATTTTGGTTTCTCTTTCCTGGTTGGTATTGGGTAGAAGAGTTGTACTTCTAAAGTTTTCTGCATTGTTTCTGACTGTATATTGCAATATGTAGAAGCGTGTACCTTATAGAAACCAGAGAGTAGTATATTTTGTGTTTTAATCCCTGATTACTGAAGAAATTGTGAAAAATTGTCCTTTTTTAAGATTGGCATTGAGCCAACCCATCACCCTTCGTACCTCAGGTCTTAACTTCTAAACCAATCCAGAAAAAACATTTGATTAGGCCATGTTAATTGGTTTATTGCTCAAAACATTGTTGATTCCTGGAACAACCTGTTGTTGATTCATAATTCATTGTTCCATATTTTCTGGTTATAGCAGATGGTGATAGAAGAGTGCAACAAGCCCAGCCCATCTCCGGATTCATGCAGCGTTTATCACTAGCTGAGACGTTGATATTCAGTAGATTGTATGGATTAGTATAGCGTTTATCACTGACAGTGGATTTGTACATTGTACGATGTAGCGGTGTTGCTTGAACCTTTGATCAGCGATTCGTTCTGAGTCCCATTTTCTTCCTCCATGGTCTGAACAAAGCTAGAGACTGTGAACAGCTTCATGTGCAAATAACTTGATTAACCGTTGAACATGGAACCCCAAAATAGCTAATATTCCAAACAGTAGAGCTGTAATTTCAAGTACAGAAAACTGCATCATTGAAAAATGGCAGACGGTGGTATGGTGGAAACGTCATCAAAGTCTGCACAGCCATCTATTATTAACACTACACTCATTACAAATGTGATGATTGGTGACAGCAAACGTTCCTGTGTTATTGTTCAACGTGATGCTCTAAGAAAAGCTGGTGAGTAAAAGAAACCAGAAAGTCAAAATGGCACTCAGATACATTGTAATAGTAATAATGTGTATTTAATATGCAGTTTTTTCCAAGTAGGCCCCTTATACTAAAAGTAGTCTTATTCCTCAAGTCCTAAGCTTACCAAAAACCATCTCACCTCCTTTGGAGTATGCATCACTGGTCGCTAAATTGGCGCACAGATTGCAAGTCATTCACATCAATAATCTCTACGCCGCAGATACCATATGAAAAACATTTATAGCTGTAAAGTGTATGCTTTGTGTCACAACCGGGATTTCAACCCACACTCCGGTGACTCAGCCACCTGAACATCAGTTCCTTGCACTCATCTGCTTAGCCACGCCAAGCCAAATGACTTTATATGAATGTTTTTGGGAAAAACTGTTGTACTATTGTTTTTAAAAACTGCATACTTTCAACAAAACACATCAAAAAAAACCTTTTCCCGTGAATTGTTTTCATTGAATGTCAATTTATACGAAATCAGTAAAATTATTTTAACTTTTGACAATACTAAAAGTTCATACCGTTTCACAAAACCACCTGGGGGGATTTATAAAATTATGATGTTGTTATGTAGTTATTTATGTTATTTATGTTATTTATTTATTTTTTGAGGGTTATATTTCATCAGTGAGTTTCCAGTGTGAAAAAGATCCTTTCATATTTTGATCAAGGCCAATCACGAACTCAACTTGTCATTATTTCAGAAAAAGAAACAAAAGATTTAACTATATCTTCTGATGACCTGATTTTGAGATTTCCACGACACATGTCAAAATGGACAAGGGATGACGTCAGGAATTGGATGAAAGACTGCCTTGAAATACGCGAACCCCAAGCTGATGAATTCGCTGAAAAAGTGGCAAACGGCAATTTGTTGAGATCGTACAATGAAGTAAACCTACAACCAGATTTTGGGTTTACAGAAAAGGAAGTGGATCATTTTGTGAACTCAAGAAACGCTTGGTTATCTAAGGAAAATGAAAACAAAGACTATGCGATCAGCAGCGTTTCCGAAATTGGTGGGGCTTCCAATCTGTGTTTTCAGTTTCATGCGACATACAACATCACACTGCATAACGCTACCAATTGTATCGTCATCATTGAAGGCAACGGACTGGAAAGCGATGACCGAACTTTTGTGGGTAAGATAAATAATTTGTCATTTAAATGAACATTCAACAGGGTCTTCAGAGCTGTGGTTATGATCTGGTTTGAACCTTGTACACAGAGCAAAACGAAACAGAAGGAAAGCTGCAGTTAAATTCAATCTACTGGAAAAGTTCATTTTGACTGATTTAAGCATCATTATGAAGACAAAATGACATAGGGGTGGTCTCGAATAGAACAATTCATTTAACATAGTATTGGAGTCGTAGAGTATGTAGCACACAAATCCACCAATAAGATGCTCAAGGCGGTTGAACAAAGACAGGTTTTGAAGTTTTTTAAATATGAGACCCATTTATGTAGCACCTTGACCTTATATTATATAAGTGTGCTGTAAACTTAAAAACGTCCGTGGGAGATTACAAGTTGGGTCGCTCTACATAATAGTAATTTGATTTTACTCTTACACCGATTTGTTTGGACCAAGTCCCTGTCTACTGTAAACACATCATTATTTTGATTGAGAGGCCTTGTGTAACAAAATAGTTATAACAGGGTTTTGCAAAAGTTTGTCATTGTAAAAGTATTTAAACCCGTTGTTATGAAGAATATCGTGTACTCGATTTGTTCCAGTTGTGTATTTAACAGTGATTAGTTTGTAAGTATGTGTTGAAGTGCATCACATTGCTAGTAGATTTGCCCAAACAGGCAGCTGTGACATTGCAAAAGATGAAATCTAGTTATCGATCTTCATTCATTATTCTTGAGTACATAAATGTAGTCATTGGGGGTGTTATCGATCTTCATTCATTATTCTTGAGTACATAAATGTAGTCATTGGGGGTGTGGATGATCTATTTTTTCTCAAGTGATTCAAATGTTATATACAGAAAAAAATACCCTCGAGTAGTGTCCCGCATGTTTCTTCTGGATGTACAGTACAGATAATAATAAAATAACCCATCAGTCAGAGTGACACATATTCCCCCCTTTCTTTCTTTCTTTCAATACAGACACACCCGTCAATATGGATTTCAGACCAGATCCAGGAGATCCTAAAAGTAAAATATTATACCAAACTACCTACTTGTTTATAAAAAGAGCAGCGCAACAATTGGGCTTTCAGGGTATCCGAGCAATTGTCGATACAATTGAATGCGAAGGTGGATGTTCACTGAAGAGGATAGAATTGAGTTCCATAAGATTCATCATACGGTTTTATTCTCAAGTCTGGACAAGTTCAACGAGCGATGTTTGATCGGTGAGCTAGCCAAGACGCTTACTGCTCACCTGATTACTGATGAGGACATAAGAGAAGTTTCTGGAAAGGAGCTGAATATTCAATTGACCATCAATGACACTGTCTACAACGAGGCAATGAGAACACTACAGCCAAGTGGTGAGTATAAATCTAAGTTTTTGCTGAATGTAAGCTTGGGCGATATCGCTTTTTTTCATCCACGATGTATCGTCAAGAATATATCGCGATATTCGATAATATCGCGATTAACTTTTGATGACGTCAATCTTCTACACGAAACTCACTGTGCAAGTTTCAGTTGTCGAAGAAGCTGCCGTTTTATTTCTACTTTTTTCCAATGAACTATTCTTCGGGTTTTACTCTAAACCTATGGGGTGAAAACCTGGGCCTACTACTAACCGCATTGGGGTGAAAACCTGGGCCTACTACTAACACGCATTTAATGTGTCTACTGCGCATGACAGACTATTCTATATGTGTGCATAACTAATTAGATCACCAACCTCGTCCCCAAGGTGTGTCGAGCAGTACGAGGTACTATTGTAAACATGGTTGGAAATAAAGTAAACCATGGGGACGAGGTTGATACAACACGTGATAACACCCGGAAGCGCGATGTCGTAGTTTTTCGGTAGTCTGTGTGAGACCGCCTGATCGCTAATAAGGCTTTGATGTTGGTTTTTTCGAAGAAACCCGGTCGGGTCAGATCTGTTGGGGAATCTTGCGGTTGCGGTCTGTGACTTGCAGCTCTTTTTTGTTGCAAGATCATCTCCACTAGGAGATTTTTTGTTGCAAGATCGTCTCGGTTAGGAAATGCATCGCGATACTTAGACGATATCGCGATTTACCAATATCACAATCAAAAAAATCTACCCGATATCGTAATCGTTTCAGAACTAGTATCGCAATATTCCATAATATCGTGGTATCGCCCAAGCTTAGCTGAATGTTACGAAAACTTCATGTTACCAGCCGCGTTTTCATATTATAGCACCAATAATCCGAGAAAGACGTAATTTAAACTTTGATGATTAAGATATTTGTTCTCATACCATAAAGAAAGTAATATTTTATTAATTTGAAGCTCATCCCCCATAATTTGTCTTTGATTAAAAACCAAAAACAAAACTTTACTTCACCTTATACTTCATGATATTGTTAACCACAATTGCATATTCGGTTTTTAAAGCTACTTTATCCATCCAACCCTACTGTTTCCATCCATGTAGGGTTACCAGACTTCAAGTCTTTAGTCTGAATTTTAAGTCAGGACCTAAGCCATTTAAATACAGCCCCAAGTCTTCATCCATGCAAGTCTAGGGGTTTATACCGATAAACTAGTAACAAGTAACACAACATTACATTTTTCATTTTAATGTTTAAAGCAGAACCAACACAACCTCAGGAAGGGAGTCAACCGATGTTACAACGACTGACAGAAGATAAATACAAAACATTACCCGTTACAATTAATATATGATGAATTTAAATGAGAGACTACATAATGCATTTCTAGACTAAATGAAACAAGGAAACCGGATCCCTTTGCTTTGTGACAAAATGCCTGAACTTGTATTTTATTTGTGATTTAAACCCAAAACAATTTCACAAGGCACTAATTTCATGTGTCTGTTTACCGCAGAAATCTGCACTTACGGCTCACTGCAGGGTAAGCGCTAATTTCTGCAGCAGCTGTGTAAGCAAAGATTGCTTAGAAAACGTGAAGTAGGCTTATACTCACGCGTACAAGAAAAACATCTCTTGCTAAACTGTAAAACATTTATGAACCAATTAGAGGAGAAGTCATCTGAACCCCGTATTGGAAAAATACCAGAATCTGATTGGTTGACAGAACAGAGCTTTGATTCAACACTTTGAGAATTCAACAACTAATTTTGACTGCAAGAAGTCCCATGCTACTGCTGCTGCTGATGTGTTTGCTATGGGACGCAGAGAAAACCCTCCCAGACACAATGACACAACTGTATAACAAAGCACTGAAATACATATCCAAAAGAAAAGAAAGAGACATCAAAGAAGATGCAATATCTAAGATTTTGATTGCAAATAGAAAGGTTGCTCTAGATCGTCTCCTTTCTAAAGATCAGTCATTTGCCTTTAGCAAATAAAGAAGGATTTTCTGATGACTACCAATCACATAATTTCCCTTTAAAGATTAGTTTAAATTAAGAGCAAAACCAAATACAACATAAGCATGATATTCAATGTGTTACACACCATCCAGTTTGTTTACACAATAATTAATTGATGTGGTGACATTTGAAAACACTGCGGCAATATACCGCTATATTTAAACACACAAGATATCAAGAGAACAGGAAACCAAGCACAAATGATGATATATTATTCAATGGTATAATTTTATTTGAAACAAAAATTAAATTAAGGTGACATCATTTATAATATTTTTTCCCCCCAGCGAAGCGAAGACGTATTGAGCCACCAAGGTCGTCACAAGAGGAAAGAGGTAGGCTTTTATATTCACTTGGAGAATTCTACAACTAATCTTGACTGAGAAGTGCACTTTACACAAAACTCTTTCCAAATAATTACATGATGATGATCATAAAGACGTTAAAGATCAAAAACTGTTGTAGTTTAAATGAGAGTTTAAGTGATGTTACATTCAAAAAAGGCGAAAAATCAGGGGAGATTATTGATGTCAACCTTCATGACGTATGGGGCAAAGTTAGGTATGAAATTTGACGTCAATATTGAAGTTAAGGATGCCGTAGAAGAGACCGGTCAACAGCTGAAGGCCTTGATTTGCTGAGAATAAACGTGTGGATTGTACTCAGTGAATTATGGGAACTCACTGTCTTGAATTAAGCAAGTACATGTATGAGTGTCATTCTCTGGAATGTGAACTTCAATAGATGTTTTTCTTTCACCAGATATTGAACCTGATCTTCAGCAAGACCGACCCAGCCAGCAATCATCTCGTGTTGAAGTACAAAATGTGTCAATTGGGGATCGTAGTGCTGTCTTCTTGGGCCCTGCTACTGGAATTAACGCGAATCAAAATGTCATTCAGAATGTTACAGGTATTTGATACAATTCTTTCCCTTGTACATGCGTTGCGTCCAAACCAATCACAGGTTGATATAAGAAACTTGTCAAAGTACCGTCATCTTTGGCTCTTCTAATGGAATCACCGTGATTCAAAAAAGGCAATCAGAATGTAACAGGTACTATACGGTTCCTTCTCCATGGAGGTTCTTAGTAAAAAAAAATGTACGTACATTTTGAAGTCAAGAATGCCCCTAGGAACTACCGGAACTACCATGAATCTAACAGGCAATCAGAATGTAACAGGTATTATACAAATTCTTCATAGCATGGAGGTTCTTAGTACAAAAAGAAACCCTAAATACAAGACTCTTAGTTACCATTTTCTGCTTTTAATGTTCTACACAAGTATTTGTGTCAAGTGGGGGGGGGGGAAAGGATTTTGAGTATGGAAACTATTACAAAATGATCTTACCAAGTCAACTTATATAGTGATATGTGTTGACTTACCGTGATAAGAACCAGTCATGCCAAATACTTTAAGACACAATAGCTCATACATTTAGATCCATTATGTTTGGCAAAGTGCAATTCGAAAAAAAATTAATCATAGTACTGTAGGTCATTTTCCAAAGAAACAAAATCCAGCTCTGTGATCCTCCTCCAACATGTTCACTTGAACTGTAGAGGTGAAAAACCAGCTGGTGTGGATGTATTAAAAAACGGTTGTTGATTTTACAGAATTACATGTAAGGTTCACAAATGAAACTTTAAGTACTTGTGTTGTGGGTACAGTAATGTAGTGATGAAATTTGGCTTTGATTATATTTCCGACAGGAACACCAGACCCAGTGAAAGTTCAAGCTGCTGCAGGAAAAGCTAAAGAGGCATTGAAGAGAGTGTACACAACTACAGGTAGCTTTGTACAGATGCTCCCATGGGTTCATGAAGATAAGAAACACATAATGGACATCTACACTAAGCTACGGTTAGTTGAACAAGTTGACACGAGAGGGAGGATTAAAAAAGATGGAAATAACATGCAATCATATGAAGACATGTTCCACTTTAAGACAAGGGATAAAAATCCAATCAAACGTGTCGTTATAAGCGGATTGGCAGGAATTGGCAAGACAACCTAATTGACAAAATCGCTTATGATTGGGCATTGGGTAACAGTGAGACACTCAATAAGTACGGACTTGTTTTTGTACTAAGAATGCGTTCATTGAAACAAAGTTCAGACTTAGTGGATGCTATCTTTGGTCACCTCTTAGACAAGGACTCTGTAGATCAATCTGCTTTGCAAGAGTTTATTGACAACAACCAAGACAAAGTATTGATTCTCTTGGATGGGTTTGATGAATTTAAAATCGCTACAATTGACACATCCTCATTTGGTTCGATTCTCAAAGTTCTTAATCGAAAGCAGGGCACAGAATGTTGGGTAGTTATTACATCTCGTCCTCCCCTTGACAAATTAGTCAAATCATCATTGGTTGAAAAGCCCTATACTCATGTGAAAGTTGAGGAGTTTTCCAATACGGATATAGAGGAATATGTGAACAAATTCTTCCCTGAGGATCATGACAAGGCTAGCAAGCTTATAGAGCAGATAAAAACTCTCAGATAACTTGTCTGATTTGGCAAAGAGTCCAATGCTACTGCTGCTGATGTGTTTGCTATGGGACGCAGAGAAAACCCTCCCAGACACAATGACACGACTGTATAACAAAGCACTGACATACATATTCAAAAGAAAAGAAAGAGACATCAAAGAAGATGCAATATCTAAGATTTTGATTGCAATTGGAAAGGTTGCTCTAGATCGTCTCCTTTCTAAAGATCAGTCATTTGCCTTTAGAGAAGAGGACTTTGAAAAGAGTGCGCTATCTGCAGCAATAAATGCAGGTGTCCTCACTAGCGAGAGGATCATCGATGGGCTTAACACCTATCAACGTATGTCTTTATGCACCACACACTTTTGGAGTATTGCGCAGCGATGTACTGGCAAAGCTTGATAAATACTGAAGAGTTTATCGGAATCCTAGATCAGATTGATATTGGGTTAAGTGAGAGAACCACGTTGACACAACATTCTCGCCGGTCTCGTTATGATTATCTGCTACGATTTTGTTGTGGAGACAATGAGACATGTACAAATCATATTTTACAGAAGGTGCATCCAGACAAAAAATCAGAACTTGCCATTATTTGCTATTTCGAGAGTCAGTCAAACAAACTGCCACCACAAAATGTTATCAGTGCAGTTATTACTAGTCATATTACAATGTACAAATGGGATCATGATTCTACAAACGCTTTCTTTTATTTTCTGAGCGTGTGACAGCCCTCAGCAGAGGAAATGATTACTTAACAAAGGTTAAGATACTGCACTTGTCTTATTTGAACTTCCAGAGGTTTGGTAAAGATTTGGCAGAGTCAATAAAGCTTATGACTAACTTACAATCTCTTTCTCTGAGTAGCAGCTTATTAACTGCTGCCAATACTGAAGAAATCCTATCATCATTGTCAAGTCCATCAACATTGGCTGAGCTAGAGCTCTCATGGAATAAAGCCTTGGCTGGCTCTGTGTCATTGCTGGCTCCTCAATTGAAGAAATTGAAGTGCCTCAAGGAGCTGGGCTTGGATCAATGCTCACTGGTAGCTCAAGATGTGTCACCCATTGCCGAGTCAGTGGGTGACACTCTGGTTGATCTAAATGTATCAGGTAATGAAGCCTTGGGTGGCTGTGCATCAATTTGGGGTCCTCAATTGGGGAAAATGGAATGCCTTCAAAATATTGACTTTGAAGACTGTTCACTGCAAGGTACAGATATTGAGCCCATTGCTGTGGCACTGAGTGGTGTGTCTACTCTGATTAATCTTTATCTGAGCGGGAATCCAGGCTTGGGTGGTTGTGCAGAGATGTGGGCTCTTCATTTGAAGAGAATGAGACACCTTAAGGAAGTGAAATTTTGTAACTGCTCATTGAGAGATAAAGATATTGAACCCATTGCTGTGGCACTGAGTGACATTCAAACTCTGGTTGATCTGAACCTCTGTAATAATGAAGCACTGGGTGGCTGTGCATCATTGTGGGCTCTGCATTTGAAGAAAATGAACCAACTTAAGGAACTGAGATTGGATTGGTGCGATCTGACAGATGGGGATATGGAGCCCATTGCCGAGTCAGTGAGTGACATGCCCACTCTGACTCATCTATATCTTACAGATAATGACCCATTGATTGGCTGTGCATCATCGTGGGAGCCTCATATGAAGCAAATGACCAAACACCTCAAGAATCTCAGAATACATGGCTTGACAGATGAATTTTCGTACCCAAAGCGAAAATTGAGATTGCCAGGACACTCTGGTTCATCTAGACGTATCAGGTAATGAAGCCTTGGGTGGCTGTGCATCAATTTGGGGTCCTCAATTGGGGAAAATGGAATGCCTTCAAAATATTCAATTGCGAATCTGTTCACTGGAAGGTACAGATATTGAGCCCATTGCTGTGGCACTGAGTGGTGTGTCTACTCTAATTAATCTTAATCTTAATAGCAATCCAGACTTGGGTGGTTGTGCAGAGATGTGGGCTCTTCATTTGAAGAGAATGAGACACCTTGAGGATGTGTCATTGGATGAATGCTCATTGAGAGATAAAGATGTTAAACCCATTGCTGTGGCACTGAGTGGTGTGTCTACTCTGATTACTCTTGATTTGAGCACGAATCCAGGCTTGGGTGGTTGTGCAGAGATGTGGGCTCATCATTTGAAGAGAATGAGACACCTTAAGCATGTGTCACTGGTTAAATGCTCATTGAGAGATAAAGATGTTGAACCCATTGCTGTGGCACTGAGTGACATTCAAACTCTTATTTATCTGAACCTCAGTTTTAATATTGTATTGGGTGGCCGTGCATCATTGTGGGCTCTGCATTTGAAGAAAATGAACCAACTTAAGATACTGAGATTGGTAAGGTGCAATCTGACAGATGGGAATATGGAGCCCATTGCTGAGTCAGTGAGTGACATGCCCAGTCTGATTTCTCTGAGACTCGGAAATAATAAGCCATTGAAAGGCTGTGCATCATTGTGGGCGCCTCATTTGAAGCAAATGACCAAACACCTCAAGAAGCTCAGAATATATGGGTTGACATATGAAGATGTGGTGCACATTAATGCAATCGGTTTGAATTCGCCCATATTGCATTTGAGACACTCATTTTAGACTACTTTACAGTATTTCCAACATTTGAGACAAAGCCTTAAATGTCATTGTAGACTCATCATTCATAGCAAAAGAAACTCATTCCGAATTACTCACAGATGTGAATCTGTCATGTCATTGAGTCTGTGATTTCTCTGCACAACTATTTCCTTTATTTGAGGCAAATGAAACTCACCATGTTTATTGGAAACTGTTGGATGGAAATGAATTTACTTCCAAAACCAACGATGTATTATCTCGTCAGCAATTTCACGAAGTGCAAAAAAGTCCCCTACAGCCAAAAATGTATGTTTGGAGAAAACCGCGTTTGAAGTTAAGCTAATTTTGAAATTACTGGTTGGTAGACTATTCGCAGTTTAATCTTTAAAATTTTACATATCAGGGAAGTAGAGATCCTAAATCATACAAATCTGTTTTCAATTTTGTCCATAACGGTTTAATTAATGAGTATTCATTTAATTAACAAAATTGTCACTTCGTGAAAGCTGCACAAAACGTGGTCTGTGTGCAGCGCGTCGTGTGTAAAGTTTTTGGCTGTTCGTGAAAACGCAAAAGCCGGAGCACCCACTTTTGGCACTGTACCAGCGGAAAAAACCACGCGTTGGAGCAATACACTTTTCGGCACTTCGTGAAAACGCAGTTCCAAGTTGTGGCACTTTTTTGGCCTTTTCGTAAAACATTGTAGGTCAAAGTTTTTGGCACTTCGTGAAAACTCAAAAGCCGGAGCACTCATGATTGGCGCTGTGCTAGCCGTGTCTTTAACGCGGGCGTGTGACAAAAAGGTTTTTGGCACTTCGTGAAAACGCATTTCCAGGTGCTTGAGGTTTTTGTCTTTCATCAACTTAGCATAATTAAGAAACTAGACCATTTTTTGACCCAAAACGCTGTAAATTCTTAGATACCGTTCAAATAAATCGAAACCAACAAAAAAGTCAAAATAAGTTTTTGTCGATTTTTCATGTTTTTGGCACTTCGTGAAAATGCTGACGATCTGGGGATGTCTCTTCCAGAAGCTAGACTTGAGAAAACTGCTCAAGTATGAACCCCGTTAATGATTGTTAGCTCCCTCTGGTCGATCTGAATCTTTAGTTTGATCCAAAGCCTTGGTGACTTTATAGTTTACTCTGGGCTTTCATGTTTAAAACAAATTAAACACTTTCCGTACACCTCATTCAGTTCAAAATCTTTCAAGTAATCATATATGTATACATGTTAGCACAATCATGTACAATGTTATGCAAAACTAAATAATTGACGTAGCAATTACAGCCAAAAACACACAGTAATTAACACTCAAAGTTGCATGGCCCGAATTTTGCCGAAACAATTATTACTTTGACTTATTTCTTTGTTTTCTCTCTGAACGAATTTTGACAGATGATGCCGTTTCAAAACATAATAAAGCTTACACATATGCTACGGACAATGCACAAAATACAGGGGAATTTTAATGTGGGAATTTATTTTGCGTTTTTAATTAACTACCATTTATCATTCGCAGATTTGTTGGTAAAATACCTTAAATGTAAGCTTATAACTTTTCTCAAATCTAGCTATTTAAAATGTAAATCTAAATTTTCAGGTCAAATCAGCCAAAATTTGGACCTAGCATCTTTAATGCAATGAAGCTTAAATGGAAATTACATCAATGGATTTTGGAAGATTAGACTTTATCCCATCCTCTAGTTCTAAATAAACACACCATACAACCACCAGCCTATGAAACTGTCATCATTGTATTAAGGTGGTTCATTTCAATGACAACAACGCAGAATGGTGTATGGTTTGTCAGGGATTTTATACACGTTCATACTGGGGTTATATCGATTGCAGCAATCGAGATAAGCACAGATCATTTCAAAAGGGTCTTGAAATGTAACTTTTCCTTGACTTTGACAGTACTTCAGACGGTTCTCTGGAGGATTGGTGCTGATATGAATTGTATAATCAGCAAGCTTTCAAATTGAAACTATTTACTTTTCTTTATAGATACCAGTTCAGTACTCAGTCTTCCTTAAACTCTTCCTCTATGCTGAACACAGATACAGTATTTAGATGAAAGTCAAAGTCCTCCAGGGATAATTATGTGCAATGTCTTTAAGAAAGTGATCAACTGATTATTAATAAGATGATGAGGATGATAAAACTTCATATTTTAAAAGTGGATTATAATGTTACACTGGACAGGAGGGGATGAGTCTGTCGTGCACTAATTTGGATCAAAAGCCTCTATGTGAATTACTTCTGGTTTAATACAGGAAGTTAATACATTAAAAGTTAACTGAAGGTCAAACTTTACACCAATAAGTCTTAACAGAATTGCAATCACAGTTTGCATTGGGTTTTCAATTTGTGTCTAAATGTTAATCATTCCGAGAAGTTGACTAATCCAAATCAATGCTAACGTCAGTACATCACTGTGTAATGTATTTCGGTAATAGGTATCAGTGATTGTACCTTACCCAATTCACCTGACATCAAATTGATTACTGCTGGTTTAATACAGGAAGTTTATTCTTCAAAGTTCACTAAAGGTCATCTCATCAGTTCAAACAGAAATACCATTGCAGTTTGCTTGTTTGTCTGTTTGTTTGTTTGTTTGTTTTAATTACACAATAATTGTCTGTAATCATTCGGAGAAGTTGACTAAGCCAAATCAGTGTTAATGCCAGTACATCGCAGCGCAGTACAATGTCTTTAGGTATATCAGTGATAGTATCTTTATTGACCCAATTGATGAAGACGTTACCAAATTGTTTGCACCATTTTGAGTCAAATTCCCATAACATGCAGTTTGACTCCAATGGCAGACCATGGGCAGAGAGTAGTGGCGTATGACGTCAGTGGAAGAGGGTCTATTTAGGGCCACGTTACATGAGACAAAATTACAATCAACCAACTCCACGCAATCTCCAAAGAAGACACAATATACTCTAATTTTCTATGAGATACAGTAAGACACTGTCACAGAAATGTTTCTAATTGAGCTACCGAAGTGTTCCTTTGGTATTGCCTCTTTTGACAAGGCCCTTATGTAATGTACATTCTAATCTGTCCCCTGTGTTTTACCTTCACATCAGGCAATTAACAGTTCCTTTGGTTTCTTTGTCAAACCATGAACTGAGGTGCATAATGATGCTTAAATATATATAATTTCATTTCATAATCCACTGAAATATTGGAATATAGTATACTTTTTGTATTGATTTAGAACTGATCTGATTCCCAAATAGCAGCAAAGTATGGACACGCATTATGACACAATGGGATGTGGATCATTATCTACAGTCATTTATACTGCATCAAACAAATAATGTAACAAACGTTGTAATATTACTCATGACTTCACTCGTTTATAAAAGTGCCAAAGAGCCTGGACTTCCTGCAGGCACAAATTGTACATAGCTCATCACCATGGAAGAAAACTTCAAATCTTACATTTTATGAAGACTGGAAGATAACAATTCTTATCAACTTTTGGTATTGAGAAAAGGATGTAAATCTCAATATGTGTTCTTCTCAATGATGAGAATTTATATTATATTCAGTGTAATCTTTCCCTATAACTAACTGTGATGTTTAATTTTAACCATGGACATGTATAGTTTCTCTTGTATAGTTTTTATTGTATGTCTCGGGGGTTCAATCAGGGAGAACAGTGGAATCACTGATGGAGTCCCTGAATAAATAAGACCAATACAATCAAATGATGATCAAACATGTCATATATCTTATATGAATAGTGAAGCATCTTGCCTGCCAAGAGATGCA